>JAHHZJ010005149.1:0-21415 GCA_021437245.1 Aegilops speltoides | reverse complement strand
CTATGCGATTTGGGGGCGGCGGGCCAAGAAGGGAGGAGGACTTGAAGGGAGCTCAAGGCCAACGAGGCGCTCGACAAGGGCCGCCAGACCCGAACACCTTCAGGATACCGTGGAGCTCGACGGAGGGCCTCCAACATTGCTGCAATATGAGGAGCCGACGCACTGAACCGAGGGCTTCGGTACTCCTCCAACGAACCTCCAAATCAGGCCAAGCTCACTGTTTTTCAGGGCGTGGCGACGTCCTCCAAAGAGCTCGGAAAGGATCCCAAAGCAACGGCCGACAGTCGCGACGACCGCGCGGGTTCGAGAAGGTGTTGTGAAGGTGCTCTTCCGCAATCCAGCCTCAACCTCACCAACGCCCTCAAGAAGCTGCCGGGTGTTGATCTTGAAGAGTTTCAAGGCCCTTGTCGCATCCATTGTGACAAGGTGAATGAAGTCGAGGCTTGATGGTGGTCGCAGATTAGGCCGCCTGCTTTCCTTTTTCTTGCCGCCGCCGCACATGTGACGGAACAATCTATTAGAGCGCAAAATATTTTGTAATATAACTTTATCTTTGCAGTATTTGCTATGTTATTTTACTTGACTCCTTCCTTTGTATGTTTACCCCACGCTTTTAGGAACTTGCCGGCGCAGTAATTTTGTCATGCAGCGCTGAGTGCGGAACATCAGCATCGCCGGGCGGTGTTGCTTCCCGAAGAAACCTTGTCGCGAACTAGTCAGCAGCAACACTTAAGTTGCTGAGCGGATTCAACAAAGTAAGGGCTAACTAGCTACGAGTTGGTTCCTCCAAGACAGGTTTTCCATACAAAGCATGGTCATTCAAGGAAGATAACTTAAATTTTTAAAACTGATTGTGCTCAAACTTTGGCAACTTAGCTCGTCTCGCTGCTTTGCCCCGGCAAGATGATACTTTCTTGAACGACGCATCGTCCATTACTATTACTCTCTCTCCCCCGTGAACTTGTATGGCGAAGGAACCTTCCTTTGAGAAAAAGAGAGAAGAGAAAATAAAGATATGGAGCCTTAAGGCTTGTTATTGCTTATCAGTAAGTGTTGCACAAGTGTCAAATAATACATGCAAAAAATAAAAAAGCATGAAATTTGGACAAGATGTGCGGAGCATATGAGCTTTATTTATGCACGGATCTCGCACCCCGGCTTTGTACAAAGGGTTACATGCAACAGCCGCAAAGTTTGTGAAAAGACAGGTTGTCGAACAGGTCCCGCAATCCCGCCTTTATGGGTAAAACCTTTATGAAGATGCTCAATGTTCCAGGAGTTGCTCACCAGAAAGCCATGGCTCAGTGACTCAGCTTCACCTCGATAAGGGCCGTCAGACTTCAAGGCCAACTTGTTGGAATTCTTGGTGATTGAACGCTACTCAAGAACAAGGTCGCCTTCCTCGAGACTCTCGCATTGACTTTGGCGGCTATGGTAGCGGGCGCAAAGCTTGCTGGTATCGAGCAGCTCGTATAAAGATCTCTCACCCGATCTTTCCCTCAAGGAGCAGCGCCACATCTTGTCGAGCCGCCTTCTGCTCAAGCTCATCATAAGCGAGCACTCGAGGCGATCCGTGAGGACAGTTCTGCGGGGAGAACTGCCGCATTCCATAGACTAGAGCGAAAGGTGTCCGCCAGCTGGTTCGATTTGGCGTCATCTCCGACGACTAAAGAACCACCGGCAGCTCCTCAATCTAATTTCTTTCCGGTGACTTGTGCAAATCGCCACAAAGTCCTGGTCTTCAGCCCACGCAGTGCTTCAAAGCTTTGCCCTCTCCGCTTGACCGCTGCTTCTCGGATGAGCAATGGGTTGTAAGGCACCTTGGCGCCAAGATCTTGGACGCACCGCATGAAGGTGCTGCTCGCGAATTGTGTGCACATTGTCGGTGATGATCCTGTTAGGACCCAAACCAGTAAAACAATCGACCAAGAACTTGACTGCTGACTGTGCTGTCACCTTCCTCACTGCTTCCACTTCCGGCCACTTTGTGAACTTGTCGATTGCAATGTACAAGTATTCAAAGCCCCCGACAGCTCAGGGAAAGGGGCCGAGGATGTCGAGCCCCTGACCACTAAAAATGGCCAGACAAAGGGATCGTCTGAGAGAGCTTGAGCTGGCCGGTGTATCTTCTGGAATGGAACTGGCACGCCTCACATTTGGTTACTTGTGTGACGCATCTCCGGAGGGCTGTTGGCACAAAAAGAAACCCTTTGCCGAAAGCTTTGCCATAAGTGCTTCTGGGCGGCCAATGTGATGAATTGACATATGCCTCCATGGGCCTCTCCGCCAACAAATTTTCGGCCCATCTTTCCGGGAATGTACTTTAATTTCACTCATTAATCTTCTTCTCGTATAGTAAGTCACTTCCACAACCGGTACATACTTGATTCGCTCGGCTACCTCTCTCCACTTTGTTACTCTTCGGGAAGTTCTCTGTCTCAAGGAAACGGATAATCTGTCAGGCCCATGGCGGAGCTTTGCGGCTCAACAACAAGGACTAAAGGCTCAATGCTATCAAGGAACATCCGCTTCCACGGCAAGAAACCGCAGTCACCCTTGAGCTTGATGTTCCTACCAGCTTGCCGGAGCAAACTTGTCAAGGTGTCTCGCTTCAATGGAGCAAACCCTAGGGCTTTGTCGGAGCAGACCGCTCCTCAAAGACTCTTTGTGTTGATATTGGGACCTCTAGCGAAGGCGTCTGGAGCTCTCGCCGAAAGCAGTCACCGGAAATCAACTTCCTCTTCTTGTTCGCCCAATGATGGTGGTACAGATGGTTGAGTCAGCTTGAGCACAAAGATCCCCCGGTTCCACAGTAATTTTACGCAGCCGATTTTGACAGGCTATCGGCAACATCGCTCGGGCTCGGAACATGCTCCATCCGCAGGCCATCAAAATGCTCTTCCAACTTTCTCACTTCATCAATGTAAGCTTCCATCAACTTGACTCGAGCAATCTTCAGTTTACTGGGCGGACGGCTAAGCCGCGAGTCACCGCCCGACAATAGGCTTTTTGATCCCAAGCTCCGGCCATGATCCCCGAAGTCCGGCAAGCAAACCTTCATACTCAGAAAGCATGGATTGTCGCTAGTTCCTTGGGAAAGTGCATCCGACCAAGTGATTTCCGAGGTACTCCTGGCTGTTGCGATAAGTAACACGCTCAAGACTGGCGCTTCGTAGCGTAGAAGGCACCATCAAAAGTACATGATCCATTCTCGCTTGCTACCTTGAAGGGATTTGCCTCGCTCGAATTTCTTCATCAGTGTTACGCCCACTGCTAATAATTCTGCCAATGCTCGGCTCGATAGTTGAAGTATTTCAAACTTGAGGCCAAAGCTTGACAATTCCAAAGGCCCACTTCGACAATCAAGCTTTGCTTCTGGATTCTGCAATATCTTCAACGGAAAGAAAACAACTGTGGGACTGTGCTTGAAAGTAATGGTGCAGCTTTCTCGAGGCGAGAAGGCCGAAAATCAACTTCGTGACACCCGAGTACCTTGATCTAGCCTCGCAGAAGGGAATCGATAGCAAACCGGGCCGCACCATTTTCGCTTCCTGCGGGCTGGCAGATCCATCCTTGTCGGGACCAGAGCTTGTCGGGAGCCCTCGCTTGTCGCCGGACGCGCTTGCCATGGCCACCGCTCATCATCCGCCTTTTCGCTATTAACGCAGAAAGACTAACCACTTGATTGGTCTGCCGCTAGACATAGCAACAACTTCTTGTGGCTTTAGGTGCGACAAGTATTGGAGTGGAGGACAGGTATCTCTTCAAGTCTCTGCAGCAAGCAGCCTCCGCTTCCGAGTCCATTTTCATCGGACCTGCCTTTTCAATATTTTGAAAAATGGCAGTATGCACACAGACTTAGAGATAAACTCTGTTGAGAGCAGCTTAACGAAGCCGAAAGCTGCGTTCGCGACATCCTTGATGCGCTCGTGGCTTCAATCTGCTCAATGGTCTTGATCGTGGTCAGTTGGCTTCAACTTCCGCTGAGGAAATGGAAGAACCCGGTGAAGCTTGTCGGAAGGGACTCTAAACACACACTTCTCGGGTTGAGTTTGAGGTTGATCTGGCGCAGACGGTAAAAAGGCGCTAACCAAATCTTGAATCTGTAGTTACTGGTGCCTTTGCTCTCGACCACTATGTCATCCATGTAAGTTTCTACATTTCGCGCAACCGTGGGTCAAAAGCTTTGTGAACTACCTCATAAACGCTTGAACCAGCATTCTTAGTCCGAGCGGCATCCGGCATTCGGGCAAAGACGTGCTCGCTACACGGAGTAATGAATATGTTTTCTCCTCATCCTCTTCTGCCATGAAGATTTGATGATATCTCAACATGCATCAAGAAATGAAAGCAAATCACAACTGGCTCGTGGAGTCTATAATCTGGTCAATGCGCGCAAGGAAAATGGATCCGGGGACAAGCTTTCATTAACATCGCTGAAGTCAATACAAAGTCTCCATTTTCCGTCGCCTGGCGCGATTTACGATTATCAGGATTGGCCAACCACGTAGGATGGAGCACTCTCCCACAAGGCCCGCCGCTTCCAACTTCGACTCTTTCCTCGCAATGAATTCTGGCGCCAACTGCTTGTTTTCTCGACTTTTTGCTTGACGGGTCAAGCGGAGGATGCACGACAAGGTGGTGCTCAATTACTTTCCTGAACACCGATGATATTGTGATGGTTAACACATGGACATTCGGCTCAAGCAGAAAGCAACGAGCGCCGCTTCCCTGGCTTAAGGATCAAGCGTGGCACCCACGGTGAAGGTACCACCAAAGTGTCAGGCCCCTCTTATGCCACTGCCACTTTGACCGCGGAGCTGCCTTTCGCTTTATTACACTTGCCGGGTGGAGCTCGATGCTGCGCCCCCGATTTGGAGAGCGCAGATCTCAAGAGGTGCGCTGGCGCCGAGTGGGCATCAGAGCCTTGCCGGACTTAGCCTTCTCTTCCTTTGGAGATTCTAAGGCAAGTGGTTTGCAGGCCTCGCATGCCGTGCTTCCGCCGGTGGAGATCTTATCGGTGCGACAAGAAGTATCTTTCTTGTCGCAGTGGGACAGAGATGACAATTTATCGGACTCGCATCTTGAGTACGTCTAGAGGGGCATAGTGAAAGGCTGCCATGAACTTGGCGAAAGCGCCGACGTGCCGAGTATCCCATTGTAGGGCAATGGGAACTCAGCGAACGCCAAAGGTGACTTCGCTGTTCCGGGTTAAGCTTCACTGCCAAATGTCATCGGGTACACGTGATCTTTCCTCGCATTGCTCCTCCTTCCCTGATTGATTCGAAAGTACCATTTCTTCGAGCTCATTGTCAGATCCGGAGTTTCTTGAGTACGGCTGAGATCAGATTCAAAGTCCGCCGCCCACCGCTGTCCAGCATCTTTGTGACCTTGATAATTGCGATAGTTGGTGAAACCAACACCGCTAAGCACCGACCGCAGAATGCGATCGTGGTGGTCCCCAATGTCAAAGATGACAGGCATGCTTCGAATTCACTTCAGGGCTTGGCGGATTCAACTGATGGTTCTCGCTTGCATTAACTTCGCACATTACCATCGCTTTGAGTTATGTGCAAAGTCAGGCAGAGAAGCATTCACTGGCCAACGCGACAGTAACCTCTGCTGTCAAACTCCGCCTCGGCCGGGCCTCGCCATCATCCATGTCCTCATCTTCATCTTCATCTTCGTTCTCATCGTCGAGGGAGGCTCAGCCTCTCTTGTCGGCCGCTATCCTTGTTGCCACAAGATCCTCCTGCCGGGACGCTCGCTGGACCCGCCAGTACCTTTCTTACCTTTCTCCTGTCAGCGGCCGTCAGATTAGCTCTTTGCAGCTCAACGAAGGTTTCAACTTTCTTGCAACACTCGGACATCATGCGCCATTGGTACGGTGGATCTTGCAGAAAGAGGCTAGCTTGATCTGAGTCGCCTCGCTTGTCGTATGTGCCGCCACGGTGTTTCTGCTTCCTTGGGGCTACCTCTAAGAAGCTTGAACTGCCGACGGCTACCACATCTTTTGCCTTTCCTTTCTTCTATTGTTCCGCCCTCCGTTTTTCCTGTCTTTTGTCACGGCCTCTCATCGCCAGATCCTCCTCGCTCCTCGTGCCTTTCGGGAGTTTCCTTCCTTCTCAAAGATTGCATGCACTTGTCAGCCAGTATGAGAGCTCATCGATGTCTCTATCTTCCACATTTCATATCTCTCCCGGGTGATTCCCATGCGTTAAGCGACGCTCGATGGAACACATTTGATGACCGCGCAAGGGGTGGACATATGGGATGCTGCCGCTTGCACTTGGCTGACCTCTTATGCGAACTTATGTTAGCGCTCTTCTTCCTTCCGGCGAGCAGTGATGAAGATCGCCTCTCTGCCATGGGGTTTGTTGGGAAGGAAATATGCCCTAGAGGCAATAATAAAGTTATTATTTATTTCCTTATTTCATGATAAATGTTTATCATTCATGCTAGAATTGTATTAACTGGAAACATGATACATGTGTGAATGCATAGACAAAACAACATGTCACTAGTATGCCTCTACTAGACTAGCTTGTTAATCAAAGATGGTTATGTTTCCTAACCATGAACAAAGGAGTTGTTATTTGATTAACAAGGTCACATCATTAGTAGAATGATCTGATTGACATGACCCATTCCATTAGCTTAGCATAATTATCGCTTAGTATGTTGCTACCGCTTATCCATGACTTATACATGTTCCTGTAACTATGAGATTATGCAACTCCTGCTTACCGGAGGAACACTTTGGTGCTACCAATCGCCACAACGAATCGGGTGATTATAAAGGAGTACTACAGGTGTCTCCAAAGGCAGATGTTGGGTTACGATTTCGAGATTAGGTTTTGTCATCCGATTGTCTGAGAGGTATCTCTCGGCCCTCTCGTAATGCACATCACTCAAGCTCTTGCAAGCATTACAACTAATGAGTTAGTTGTGAGATGATGTATTACTTGATCGAGTAAAGAGACTTGCCGGTAACGAGATTGAACTAGGTATTGATACCCACGATCGAATCTCGGCAAGTAACATACCGATGACAAAGGGAACAACGATGTTGTTATGCGGTCTCGACCGATAAAGATCTTCAGAGAATATGTAGGAACCAATATGGGCATCCAGGTCCCGCTATTGGTTATCGACCGTGAATAGTTCTAGGTCATGTCTACATTGTTCTCGAACCGTAGGGTCCGCACGCTTAAGGTTTCGGCGATGCTATTATGAGTTTATGTATTTTGATGTACCGAAGAAGTTCGGAGTCCGGATGTGATCACGGACATGACGAGGAGTCTCGAAATGGTCGAGACATAAAGATTGATATATTGAAGCCTATGTTTGGAGTTCGGAATGGTTCCAGATAAACGGAATTTACTCGGAGTACCGGAGGTTACTGAATCTCCGGGAGGTAAATGGGCCTCGTGGGCCTTGAGGGAGAAGAGGAGGGGCCAGCTAGAGGTGGTCACCCCCTTCTCCCCCCTAGTCCTAATAGGACAGGAGGGGGGCGGCGCCTTCCTCTTCCTCCCCCAAACCTAGTCCAACTAGGAAGGGGGGAGTCCACTCCCAGAGGAGTAGGACTCCTCTGGCCGCCTCCTCAGGGCCGGCCGCCCCCCTCCCTCCTTATATCACGGGGGGCACCTTGAACACACAAGTTTGATCTTGAGATCGTTCCTAGCTGCAGCGGTGCCCCTCCACCATATATCCACCTCGGTCATATCGTCGCTGCTTAGGCGGCCTCCGCGCCGTGAAACATCAAGATCGTCACCACGCCGTCTGCAGACGATTTAACTCCTCGACACTCGGCTTGATCGAGTACGACAGGACGCCATCGAGCTGTACGTGTGTCAAGAACTCGGGGCGCCGGAGTAACGGCGCTGGATCGGGTCGGATCGCGAGGAGAAACGACGACTACTCTCTTACGCTGTGATCGCTCCGCTTCGTCTACAAGGGTATGTAGACAACACTCTCCCTCTCGCTGCTATACATCACCATGATCTTGTGTGCGAGGAAAATTTTTGAAATTACTACGCTCCCCAATAAAGGGCATCCGAGCCAGGTTTTTATGGTTTGATGTTTTGCACGGTAGAACACAAGTGAGTTGTGGGCTATACAAGTCATACTACCTACCAAAGCATGTCATACTTTGGTTCAGCGGTATTGTGAGATGAAGCGCCTGCATCGACATTACGCAGACGCTTACGCGAGATCGGTTTCACCGCCACGAGCACTCGCTGCTTAAAGGTGACCGTGGGTGCCTGCTCTCTCTCACTTTAGTTGAACTGAAAAAGTACAACGCCGGTCCTTGAGAAGGTTAAACGGAGTCTATTCGACAAAGTATCGCTGTGGTTTTGATGCGTAGGTGAGACTGGTTCTTGCTTAAGCCCGTGAGTAGCCACGTAAAATTTGCAACAACAAAGTAGAGGACGCCTAACTTGGTTTTGCGGGCATGTTGTGATGTGATATGGTCAAGACGTGATGCTATATTTTATTGTATGAGATGATCATGTTTTGTAACCGGTTATCGCAACCGGCAGGAGCCATATGGTTGTCGCTTATTGTATGCAATGCAATCGCTCAGAATGCTTTTACTTTATCACTAAGCCGTAGCGATAGTCGAGAAGCATAAGTTTGGCAGACGCACAACGATGCTATCGATGGAGATCAAGGTGTCGCACTTCGGACGATGGTGATCATGGTGGTGCCGCAAGATGGAGATCATGAAGCACAAGATGATGATGACCATATCATATCACTTATATTGATTTGCATGTGATGTTTATCCTTTTATGCATCTTATCTTGCTTTGATCGACGGTAGCATTATAAGATGATCTCTCACTAAATTATCAAGAAGTGTTCTCCCGAGTATGCACTGCTACAAAGTTCGTCGTGCCTGCATAACCACGTGATGATCGGTGTGATAAGCTTCACATCCATCTACAACGGTGTGCAAGCCAGTTTTGTACACGCAGGTATACTGGGTTATACTTTGACGAGCCTAGCATATGCAGATATGGCTCGGAACACGGAGACCGAAAGGTGGAGCGTGAATCATATAGTAGATATGATAAACATAAGATGTTCACCATTGAAAACTACTCCATTTCACGTGATGATCGGTTATGGTTTAGTTGATTTGGATCACGTGATCACTTAGATGACTAGAGAGATGTCTTTCTAAGTGGGAGTTCTTAAGTAATATGATTAATTGAACTTAAATTTATCATGAACTTAGTACCGATAGTATCTTGCTTGTTTATGTTTGATTGTAGATAGATGGCTCGTACGTTGTTCCGCTGAATTTTAATGCTGCCTTGAGAAAGCAAAGTTGAAAGATGATGGTAGTAATTACACGGATCGGGTCCGAATTTGAGGATCATCCTCATTGCTGCACGAAGAGCACGCCCCGGATGCACCGCTAGGTGCATGTGCCTGGCATTGAGACAACACCAGATGTTATGAACGTCCTGCGAGCAAAGTTGATGACTACTCTATAGTTCAGAGGTGCCATGCTTTACGGCTTAGAACCGGACTTCAACGACGCTTTTGAACGTCATGGAGCATATGAGATGTTCCAGAGTTGAAGTTAATATTCCAAATGTAATGCCCGGATTGAGAGATATGAAGTCTCCAATAAGTTCTATAGCTGCAAGATGGAGGAGAATAGTTCGTTAGTGAGCATATACTCAAAATGTCCGGGTACTACAATCACTTGACACAATTGGGAGTTAATCTTCCGGATGATTGTGTTCATTGATGTAATTCTTCCAATCAACGCCACCAAGCTACAAAGGCTTCGTGATGAACTATAATATGCAAGGGTTAGTAAAGACTATACCTGAGCTCTTCGCAATGCTAAAGGCTGCATGGAGGTAGAAATCAAGAAGGAGCATCAAGTGTTGATGGTCAATAAGACCACTAGTTTCAAGAAGAAAGGCAAAGGAAGAAGAAGGAATTCAAGAACACAAGAAGCAAGTTGTCGCCAGAGAAGAAACCCAAGTCCGGCCCTAAACCTGAAATCGAGTGCTTCTATCGCAAGCGGACTGGTCATCGAAGCGGAACTGCCCCAAGTATTTGGCGGATAAGAAGGATGGCAAGGTGAACAAAGGTATATGTGATATACATGTTATTGATGTGTACCTTACTAGAGCTCGCAGTAGAGCACTGGTATTTGATATCGGTCTCTGCTAATATTTGCAACTCAAACAGGACTACGGATTGCTTAACACCGCAAAGGACGAGGTGACGATGCGCTGGGAAATGGTTCCAAAGTCGATGTGATCGCGGTCGGCACGCTACCTCTACATCTACCTTCGGATTAGTTTTAGACCTAAATAATTGTTATTTGCTGCATGCGCTTGAGCATGAACATTATATCCGGATCTTGTTTGATGCGTAGACGGTTATTCATTTAAATCAGAGAATAATGGTTGTTCTATTTATATGAGTAATATCTTTTATGGTCATGCACCCTTGAGGAGTGGTCTATTTTTGATGAATCTCGATAGTAGTGATACACATATTCATAATGTTGAAACCAAAAGATGCAGAGTTGATAATGATAGTGCAACTTATTTGTGGCATCGCCGCTTAGGGTCATATCGGTGTAAAGCGATGAAGAAACTCCATGCCGATGGACTTTGGAGTCACTTGATTATGAATCACTTGGCACTTAAGTAACCGTGCCTCATGGGCAAGATGACTAGAACACCGCTCTCCTCGTACTATGGAGAGAGCAACAGATTTGTTGGAAATCATACATACTGATGTATGTGGTCCAATGAATGTTGAGGCTCGTGGGTGATATCGTTATTTTCTCACCTTCACAGATGACTTAAGCAGATATGGGTATATCTACTTAATGAAACATAAGTCCAAACGCTTGAAAAGTTCAAAGAATTTCAGAGTGAAGTTGAAAATCATCGTAACAAGAAAATTAAGTTTCTACGATCTGATCGTGGAGGTGAATATTTGAGTTACGAGTTTGGTCTACATTTGAAACAATGCGAATAGTTTCGCAACTCACGCCACCCGAACACCACAACGTAATGGTGTGTCCGAACGTCAGTAATCGCATTTTACTAGATATGGTGCGATCTATGATGTCTCTTACAGATTTACCGCTATCGCTTTTGGGGTTATGCTCTAGAGACAGCCGATTCAATCAATAGAACACCATCAAACTGCTGAGACGACACCTTATGAACTGTGGTTTGGCAAGAAACCAAAGTTGTCGCTTTTTAAAGTTTGGGGATGCGATGCTTATGTGAAAAGCTTCAACCGACAAGCTCTAACCCAAATCGGAGAAATGTGTCTTCATAGGATACCCAAAGGAGACAGTTGGGTACACCTTCTATCACAGATCCAAGGCAAGACATTCGTTGTTAAGAATGGATCCTTTCTAGAGAAGGAGTTTCTCTCAAAGAAGTGAGTGGGAGGAAAGTGGAACTTGATGAGGTATTAGTACCTTCTCCCTTACTTGAAAGTAGTTCGTCGCAGTAAACCAGTTTCAGACACCTACACCAAGTAGTGAGGAAGTTGATGATGTTGATCATGAAACTTCAGATCAAGCTACAGTAACCTCGTGAGATCAACTAGAGTAAGATCCGCACTAGAGTGGTGGTACGGTAATCCTGCTCCGAAGTCATGCTACTAGATCATGATGAACCTACTAACTATGAAGAAGCGATGGTGAGCCCAGATTCCGCAAAATGGCTTGAGGCCATGAAATCTGAGATGGGATCCATGTATGAAAACAAAGTATGGATTTTGGTTGACTTGCCCGAGGGTAGGCAAGCAATAGAAAACAAGTGGATCTTCAAGAAGAAGACTGACGACGACGGTAATGTTATCGTTTATAGCTCGACTTGTCGCAAAGGTTTTCGGCAAGTTCAAGGGATTGACTACGATGAGACCTTCTCACCAGAAGCGATGCTTAAGTCCGTCCGAATCATGTTAGCAATTGCCGATTTTATGATTATGAAATTTGGCAAATGGATGTAAAGACTGCATTCCTGAATGGATTTCTCGGAAGAAGAGTTGTATATGATGCAACCGTAAGGTTTTATCGATCCAAAGGAGCTAACAAAGTGTGCAAGCTCCAATGATCCATCTATGGACTGGTGCAAGCATCTCGAGTTAGAATAAACGCTGATAGTGTGATCAAAGCATTTGGTTTGCAATGCACTTTGAGAAGCTCAGATTTACAAGAAAGTGAGGGGAGCTCAGAGCATTTCTCGATATTATATGTGGATGACATATTGCTGATCGAAATGATATAGAATTTCTAGATAGCATAAAGGGATACTTGAATAAGAGTTTTCAATGAAAGACCTCGTGAAGCTGCTTACATATTGGGCATTAAGATCTATAGAGATAGATCAAGACGCTTAATTGGACTTTCACAAAGCACATACCTTGACAAAGTTTTGAAGAAGTTCAAAATGGATCAAGCAAAGAAAGGGTTCTGCCAAAGTTACAAGGTGTGAAGTTGAGTAAGACTCAATGCCCCACCACCGCAGAAGATAGAGAGAAAATGAAAGATGTTCCTATGCTTCAGCCATAGGCTCTATCATGTATGCAATGCTGTGGTACCTGACTGATGTGTGCCTTGCTATAAGCTTCAGCAGGAGGTACCAAAGTAATCCAGAGTGGATCATCGACAATGCGGTCAAGAACATCCCCAAATACCGAAAAGGACTAAGGATATGTTTTCGATATGGAGGTGACAAAGAGCTCATCGTAAACGGTTACGCTGATGCAAGCTTTGACACCGATCCCATTTATTCTAAATCTAATCGGATACGATTTACACTAAACGGAGGAGCTGTCGTATTGGTGCGCCTAAAACAAAGCGTCGAAAGCGGGATCTACATGTGAAGCGGAATACATATACAGCTTCAAGCTAATGAAGGAGTCCGATGAAGGAGTTCATATCCCATCTAGGTGTCATACCTAGTGCATCGGGTCCAATGAAAATCTTCGACAACATCGAGCAATTGCCTTAGCAAGGAATCCAGATTTCACAAGAGGACCAAGCACATCAAGAGACGCCTAATTCCATCCGGACTTAGTCCAGTGGAGACATAGAGATTTGCAAGATACATACGGATCCGGTTGCGGCACTCGCTGATCAAGCTTCTTCCACGAGCAAAACATGATCAGCATTCAAGACTCCATAAAAGTTAGAATCATTACTATGTAATCTAGATTATTGACTGCTAGTGCAAGATCAAGGAGATCTGCCCTAGAGGCAATAATAAAGTTATTATTTATTTCCTTATTTCATGATAAATGTTTATCATTCATGCTAGAATTGTATTAACTGAAACATGATACATGTGTGAATGCATAGACAAAACAACATGTCACTAGTATGCCTCTACTAGACTAGCTTGTTAATCAAAGATGGTTATGTTTCCTAACCATGAACAAAGGAGTTGTTATTTGATTAATGAGGTCACATCATTAGTAGAATGATCTGATTGACATGACCCATTCCATTAGCTTAGCAACACCATCGCTTAGTATGTTGCTACCGCTTTTATCCATGACTTATACATGTTCCTCGTAACTATGAGATTATGTAACTCTCTGCTTTCGAGGAACACTTTGGTGCTACCAAACGCCACAACGAATCGGGTGATTATAAAGGAGTACTACAGTGTCTCCAAAGGCGATGTTGGGTTGGCGATTTGAGATTAGGTTTTGTCACTCCGATTGTCCGAGAGGTATCTCGGGCCCTCTCAGTAATGCACATCACTTAAGCCTTGTAGCACTACAACTAATGAGTTAGTTGTGAGATGATGTATTACGGAACGAGTAAAGAGACTCTGCCGGTAACTAGATTGAACTAGGTATTGGATACCCACGATCGAATCTCGCAAGTAACATACCGATGACAAAGGGAACAACGATGTTGTTATGCGGTTCCGACCGATAAAGATCTTCGAGAATATGTAGGAACCAATATGGGCATCCAGGTCCCGCTGTTGGTTATTGACCGTGAATAGTTCTAGGTCATGTCTACATTGTTCTCGAACCGTAGGGTCCTGCACGCTTAAGGTTTCATGCGATGCTTATTATGAGTTTATGTATTTTGATGTACCAAGAAGTTCGGAGTCCCGGATGTGATCACGGACATGACGAGGAGTCTCGGAATGGTCGAGACATAAAGATTGATATATTGGAAGCCTATGTTTGGAGTTCGGAATGGTTCGGAATAAAACGGAATTTAATGAAAGTACCGGAGGTTACTGAATTCCCGGGAGGTAAATGGGCCTCGTGGGCCTTGAGGGAGAAGAGGACAGGCTGGCCAGGAGGTGGCAAGGCTCCCCAGGACTAGGAGGACAGAGGCGGCGCTCCTTTCCTCCTCTCCCCAAACCTAGTCTAACTAGGGAAGGGGGAGTCCTACTCCAGTGAGAGTAGGACTCCTCCCCGCGGCCTGGCCGCCGGGTCGCCGCCGCCTCCCTCCTTTATATACGGGGGCAGGGGGCACCCTGGAACACACAAGTTGATCTTGAGATCGCTCTTAGCAAAAGTGCGGCGCCCCCTCCACCATATTCCACCTCGGTCATACTGTCGCAGCTTAGCGGCTCAAGGCCGTGAAACATCAAGATCGCCACCACGCCGTCAGGTCGACGGAACTCTCCTCGACACTCGGCTGGATCGAGTACGAGGGACGCCATCGAGCTGTACGTGTGTCAAGAACTGGGGCGCCGGAGTAACGGCGCCGATCGGTCGGATCGCGAGGAGAACGTGACGACTACTTCTCTACGTTGTGATCGCCTTCCGCTCGGCCCTATAAGGGTATGTAGACAACACTCTCCTCTCGCTATACATCACCATGATCTTGTGTGTGCGAGGAAAATTTTTGAAATTACTACGGCTCCTCACTGATTTTGTGGTCGCCTGTGAAGCTGCCTCGATTAAACTCGATGGCATGTATCCGCCCATGAGGAGATGGAGTCGTCTCGTCCAAGCGCATGAGCTAGGATCGGCGATTGGGCTTGAGCATCAGTGGGAAGTAGTTGGCAAGTATCTTCTTGCCGCTTCATACCGGCAGCTTGGTAATCACGATGGTGTAGATGCTGAGGAACTTCCGGACGATGCAAACTGCAATCGCATTTCTGCCATACATCTCGGTTGAAAGTTCTTTTAAAGTGTCACATCGATTCTGCAGATTTTCATTTAGTGAATTCAGGGCAACCTACATCACAGACATGTAAGTCGCGCTTCTGGTTCCTTTCTAGTTTATGCATGTCGGCAAGATGGCCTGGCCCACATGGTCCGGACAGACTGCCTATTTCATCGCTGATGCGGTGCCAGCTGCTTTTCATATTGTCGCCTTTGAAGAATCTCTGGTATTGATCTCGATTTAGCTCAGGATCTCGACGACGCCTGCGGAGTCGGTGTGTCGAGGGGCCGACTTCGGCGAGTCGGCTATCTTCGGCCTTTGGGGTGGGAGTGCACGGTGGTTGCACCTCCATCGGGTCTTGTCGCCATCGGGTCACACTGGCCAGTAATCTTGCCGTGGGCTGGCGATGTAGCTGGCTGCTCGCGGGATCGCCGCCGCCAGAAGCCGGCGGAGGCTTCAGGCAGGCCCTCCAATTGCCGATCTTGGTCCGGTGCTGGAGGTAATCCAGGAGCAAATTCAAGCTCACCAACGCTTTTCCGGAGTCTTCGGGCGGCAGCGGTGATCGGGTGCGAGGAGCGGGATATGCTTCGGATTTCCAACTGCTTGGAAGGAGTAAAGATTCGCCCAGCGACCATACCACTGGTGTCGGCATGCCGGCGTGCAGTATGCTGGTCTTGAACGCCCGGATGATCCACCAGCTTGGCCTTGTTCTAACGCTGTAGTATGGTGCTGCGAAGTAGTGTCATGACATCGCCGCATCCCGCTAGCCTTTAGATGGGCGCGGCAAGGTAACGGACAAAATAAGTTGCGGGCTCTGTCTCGGATTCGTAACAACCGTGAGCTCCTCGCCGCTCGCTGGCTACGCTACCCCACCGCCCCGCTTTGTTCCGTGGCGTGGGATCGACAAGCAGAGGATGGCAGCCACCTCCGCCTTTCTTCGGTGGCATACCGATGAAGATGATGAAATGTATCAAGATCTCGCTCGAAGAATTCTGGATCGGGTTCAGACACCTCGACGCCCTTACCGGGCGCGCTAAAAATGTCGGGTACGGAAAGCACCTATGGGGCAGGGCCCTTTTCGTCCGGGCAGGGAGCGGAGGGCGCATTTAAGAGCGGATCGAGGAAGGCACGCTGAAGCGATGCATACCTAGCTTCGGAGCTTCCTTCGAGAGATAAATACTCCTAATGCTGCTTTGTGGTTGTATTCTGCTCTGCTCTCAATGAATTGCGAACCTCTTCTACGCTATGCATGGGCCTCCTTTTTATAGGCCTCAAGGGGTCACCACAGGCAGCAACGCATGCAGGGGTAGGAAGTGTAAAAGAGTGGGTTGTAATAACTGCCCTGCCAGTGGCACCCTTACCCAACTCGACGGCAGGGACAAGAGCATTTAATGCCCGTCCCACGCCTTAAACAGTGGCAAAAAGCGACTTTAGGAGCTACCACTGCTCGCCACGATGGCTATCTGGCCATCTCCACTTCGCCACTCGCACCGCTTAGAGACAGCTTCCCCGCCACGGGCACCTGAACGGGTCCTCAAGCCGCCACGCCGCCGGATTTACGCGCTAGAGCGTACGAAAGTACGAGTGGTGGCTTCACTGGCAAGCGCCTTGTCATGGGTCGCTATCTTTGTTGCGCCCGTAAGCTTGTTGGATGCCGGGTCTTGCCGGGATGCGCTGCGCGTCGCTGCAAGCTTCTTGAAATGCCTTGTTGGCCTTTCCAGAAGCTCCTCTTGCTGGGGTTTTGTCCTTCCCGCAAGCTCCTCTTGTCGCGGGTCTTGTCTTCTCGCTTAAAACACTTTGCTCTGATCCGCATCAATAGGGACTACGGAGGATCTTTGCGGGCACCCTTGGCCAAGTCTTGCTGCTGAAGGCCATGATCGCCTTGGCACAAGTTCAGATACTAAGGTACTCCTCTTTCTTAGGATTATCGACATGTGAGGCGATGCCAAAGATGTCGTGGGGAACGAAAGCACCTATGGGGCAGGGCCCCTTTCGTCCCGGGCAGGGAGCGTAGGGCGACTATAGAGAGGATCGAGATAAGCATCACTAGTTTATTTTACCCAGCTCTCGAGCTCTCCGGAGATATTACTACTACCTACTGCTTTGTGGTTGTATTCTGGTCTGGTTTTTCGAACGAATCGAACCCCTCTACGCTATCGCATGGGCCCCTTTATAGGCTCAAGGGTCACCGATGTGGCAACGCATGCAGGGTAAAAGTGTAAAAAGAGTGGTTATGCCAACCGCTTCTAAGTGCACCCTACCTAACTCGATGGCAGGGGGACAAAGCATTTAATGCCCGTCCGCTACGCTAAACAAGGCAGTAAAGCTTATCATAGAGTGCCACTGTCAGCCACGATGGCCATCTCGTCATCTCCACTCGCCACCGCACCGCGATCAGCAACGTTTCCCGCCTACATGCGCCCGAACGGTCCCGGCGATGGCGACATCGCCGGATTAATGCTACCGGAGCGGCCACGTAGTAGGAGCCACGCACGGCAAGCGCCTTGTCATGTCGACATCTTGTCATGGTTCAAGCTTTTCGCTTAGCCGTCGGCCTTTGCCGAGAGACGCTATGCCGTGTCGCTGCAAGCTTCGAAATGCATTAGCATCTTCCGCAAGCTCCTCTTGCCGCCTTTGTCCTTCCCGCAAGCCCTCTTGTGGTCTTGTCTCTCTCGCTAAACACTTTAATTCTTGAATGGCATCAATAGGACCACGGAGGATCTTATGCGGCACCGACAGAGTTTGTGCTGCTAAGGCGCCAGGCTCTCCTTGCGGTACGTTCGGGATGGCTAAGGTACCCTCCTACTTTAGCATACACCGACAGAGCCCCTTGCCTGGGCCACACACGCCGCCGAGCGCTGTCAGCCAGGCCCAAAATGCAGCACGTAACGGCACACGCCGCCGGTCCACACCATATCCAACTCAGATTCACCGCACCCTCCCAGAACGGCACGCTCAACGCTGCATCGTGGGAGAGATCGTGGGTGATTCTTTATTCGAAAAAGTATAACGCTCGCCTCCTCTTTATAAGTGGGGAAACAAGCCGCTGTTCTCACCTTGCTACTTGCAGGCTTCCTCGTAATCTCCGGCCTCCGCTTCCTAAAGCCGCCGAAGAGAGGAGCGCCTACGCGTTGCCGCTGGGCCGCCACCAGCGCCTCGCTTTCCCACCGGGCCCGCTTATGGCTCAAGACCGAAGGGCGCTGGAAAATGAGGCGCTGCGACTAGAGGCATCAGCAGGTGAGCGGCACTCTTCCCCACGGTAGCTTCCGTGAAGGAGCTAAGGAATGGTTCTATCTCTCTCTCAAGTCGACGGAGACGCTGGCGATCCACAAGACGCAGTACTCCCTCGCAAGCTTCCACTTCAAAACGTGTCCAAAAGGATACCCCTTCGCTTCTCCGTTTCTATTGCGGGCTCTACCCGCCTTTTCTCCGCTTTCTTCTGGAGAGGTCATGAATAGCCTCTGGGTTTCATCTCCTTGATTTCACCCCCAACGCCGCTTCACCAGCATGGCGGTTGCAGACATTACTCTACGCAGAACTTCGCTTGAATCCACCCAAATCCTAGCCCTTTTTCCGCTTACTTCATTTCATGTCCTGGCCGAGAAAGTGGAGAGCCCTTAGCCGGGTGGGATCGCCTCGATCTCGAGAGTCGTCATGAAGGAGGTCTATTTGGAGGGGGAGCTCCATAGCAAATGGGAGGAGTGGGAGAGCGGATTGGTGTTGATTGTTGATGAGAACCTCAACTATTCACCACTTATACGCTAAACTCCAAAAGTGCTGCGTATTGGAGCTTCCCTGCCAAGGATGTTGCGATCAAGATCGCCACCACCCGGATCATGTGCTCGCTTGCTGGGCTCAATGAGGGGCTGTTGGCGCGATATATGATGCCACCAGACGCTTCTCTCGCAGGAGAGGAGACCCGTTGGTTGCTTTCTTAAGGCTGCGCTGGGCTCAATCTTAATTTTTACTGTCTTGAGTTGGATGGGACGCTCAAGGAGCTGTTCAAGCATGACCCCAACCATCCCGAGTGGTTCAGCCGCCGTAGGGCGCCGTCCCATTGTGTAATAATCTCCAAACTCGGATCGCGATCCGCGTAATGATGCCGAGTGCCACTCGCATGGGATCATCCCAACTTGGCAGGAGCTCACCTAATGACGCTGCAGCAATTCTCAGATTTCCACTGGTGGAGGTGGCTATCCGCGCACGATTTGTGGAAAGGGAGCCTCACTCATGCTACACCACCGACGCACCAGGATGCGCGCATTGCTGTCAGGGCGGAAGAGGCAGCGGGGCCACCAAGAGTTCGGGTTTACGGGATGAGGCGAGGCCGAGGCGGCAAGCCTTGCCGAGGGGAGGAGCTTTGGGAGGCCGGCAAGGGAGAGCCCGCCGAACGCGAGTCCAGGGGCGCAAGTTGCCGGCCACAACTTGGAAGCGGAGCTCCCAGCAGCCCCCACCAACTAAGAAGGCACCTCCGAACCGAGAATAGCAGGGGCAGAGGGCTTACCGGCCTGGACACGCCCATCAATAAGCACCCTTGGCATTCACGGACCGCAACTGGAGGGTTCTTGGCCGCCACTTGATCCCGCAGCCCCCGCCAAGGCCCGAGGGAGTTTACCTCCCCTTGCGGGCTGAAAGGTACTGACTTCACCTCTCCGCCATTTCCCAAGGAGGAAGAAGAGGAGGATGAGAAAGACTTTCTTCTGTTGTACTTATATTTCTTCGATTCTTGCTTTCTTGTCTTTATTCCGATCGCTTTCTTTAACTTGTTCCTTTCTGTGACTCGCCCAGAGCGGAAGAGGGCCAAGGTCCCCGTGGTTGTCATCGAGGACGATCCTCCGGAAACAGAGGGCGCTCGAGACCAATTTTGTCGGACCGGCAACCTCTCCTGGAGCCCCACCAGCCCCCAAAGGTAATAATTTTACTTTTCCTGTCAGGGGGCCGGGTGTTCTTTCCTTGCCGATATCTTAATTGTTGGTTTGCTTGTGTAGGAGCCACGTGCCCACCAAGAACAGCCGTCCCGAGGTGCTATTGCCCACTACGCCGCCAAGGGATGACTCCCAAGGAGCGCCTCCCAAGGGAGAGCTCCCCAAAGGGGTAGTTCTCCGCAAGGACGGGACCAGATTCCTCCGGGGAGCCCATGGTTACGAGCCCAAAGATGTAATCCTTCTTGTTAGAAAACTTCCCTTGGGTTCTTCTTCTTCCGATTTTTTTTGATATTTGTTGACTTTTTTCCTCTTCCCGCCTTCATCCTCCTCCATGGAGCCGATGGAGATCGAGGCCACCGGCGAGGAGAATGTGCACGAACACCGACGATGGCCGCTATCGGGAAGAGGCCGACCCATGATCCCGGGGATGAAGAGGTTAAGGGGGCGCAGAGATGGGGGGATTCAAACGACACGACCCGGGGCCGGAGTGCAAGCCCGACTGCCGATCCCTTCCGCCCGACGAGCGCCAGTTCAAGAGCCCCACCCCCTTAGAAGGCCGCGATGTCTTTAAGCTCCCCGGGTGTCAAGCCCAGCCCTGGGAGGAGCTTTTGACGGAGAAGGTGCCCCATCCAAGTTGGATGTACCAAGCGCAAAGATTGGAGTCCGGAGGGCAAGCCCAAGCTGGTGTCGCCTACCCCCGGCAAGCCAAACTGAGTCCCAGGCGCGTCGCAAGAGCGGGAGTGGACATTGAGAAGCATGCGGAGGAGATCCAGAGTCAAGAACTGGAGGCCCTCCCGTCCATTACAGAGGAGGGCGAGCTTGTCGAGGCGCGAAGGGAAAACGTGTCCAAAAGGATACCCGTTTCTTTTTGTTTTTATGGGCTCCCCCTTTTTTCCGATTTCTTCGGGATATCATGAATACCCACGGGTTTCATCTCCTTGATTTCACCCCCCAACGCCTTCCACTATGGCGGGACATCTCAGGAGAATTCGCGAATCCACCCAAACAT
Organism: Aegilops speltoides; assembly: GCA_021437245.1. Classification (NCBI taxonomy): domain Eukaryota; kingdom Viridiplantae; phylum Streptophyta; class Magnoliopsida; order Poales; family Poaceae; genus Aegilops; species Aegilops speltoides. The sequence goes on along the minus strand of JAHHZJ010005149.1, from coordinate 337 downwards.
AGCCCTTTTTCCCTACCCTTTTGCCCCGCCCGAGAAAGGAGAGCCTTAGCGGGCGGATCGCCGATCTAGAGTTCATGAAGGAGGTCACTTGGAGGGGAGCCCGAGCAAATGGGAGGAGGGGAGGATTGGTGTTGATTGTTGATGAGAACCCGCAATTCACCAACTTTGCCCAAACCGTAAAGGGCGGCGGTTTGAGCTCCCCGGGCGGACGATGTAGATCAAGATCGCCACCACCCGGATCTTGGGCTCGGCTTGCCGGGCCGACCAGGGGCTGTTGGGCGACTTTCTTCTCCCCGACGCCCCTCCAAGGAGAGGGGAGACCCCCTGGTTGTTCGGG
>JAHHZJ010005148.1:0-17826 GCA_021437245.1 Aegilops speltoides | reverse complement strand
GCCCGAGACCGAGTGCTTTTATTGTAAGGGAAGGGTCACCGAAGCGGAACTGCCCCAAATACTTAGCGGATAAGAAGGCCGCAACACCAAAGGTATATTTGATATACATGTAATTGATGTGTACCTTACCAAGACTCGTAGTAACTCCCGGTATTTGATACCGTGCCGCTGCTCATATTTGTAACTCACAAGCAGAGCTGCGGAATAAACGGAGATCGGCGAAGGACGAGGTGACGATGCGCCGGGAATGGTTCCAGAGTCGATGTGATCGCCGTCGCACGCTGCCTCTACATCTACCTACAGGATTAGTTTTGAACCTTAATAATTGTTATTTAGTGCCAAGTTTGAGCATGAACATTGTATCCGGATCTCGCTTGATACGAGATGGCTACTCATTTAAGTCTGAGAATAATGGTTGTTCGATTTATATGAGAGATATGTTTTATGGTCATGCTCCGATGGTCAATGGTTTATTCTTAATGAATCTCGAGCGTAATATTACACATGTTCATAGTGTGGATGCGAAAAGATGCAAAGTTGATAACGATAGTCCCACATACTTGTGGCATCGCCGCCTTGGTCACATTGGTGTCAAGCGCATGAAGAAGCTCCATGCTGATGGACTTTGGAGTCTCTTGATTATGAATCGCTTGACACATGCTAACCATGCCTCTTAGGCAAATGACCAAGACTCCGCTCTCCTAACAATGGAGCGAGCAACCAACTTGTTGGAAATCATACATACCGATGTGTGCGTCCAATGAGCGTTGAGGCTCGTGGAGGATATCGTTATGTTCTCACTCACCGATGACTTAAGTAGATATGGGTATGTCTACTTAATGAAACACAAGTCCGAGACCTTTGAAAAGTTCAAGGAATTTCAGAGTGAGGTGGAGAATCAACGTGACCGAAAGATAAAGTTCCTACGATCGATCGTGGAGGAGAATATTTAAGTCACGAATTTGGCACACACTTAAGAAAATGTGGAATCGTTTCACAACTCACGCTACCGAACACCTCAAATAAACGGTGTGTCCGAACGTCGAATCGCACTCTATTGGATATGGTGCGGTCTATGATGTCTCTTACCGATTTACCACTATCATTTTGGGGATACGCCTAGAGACAGCTACATTCACTTTAAATAGGGCACCGCCTAAATCCGCTGAGACGACACCGTATGAATTATGGTTTGGGAAGAAACCTAAGCTGTCGCTTCTAAAAGTTTGGGGATGCGATGCTTATGTCAAGAAACTTCAACCCGAAAAGCTCGAACCCAAGTCGAAAAATGCGAATTATAGGATACCCTAAGGAAACTGCCGGGTATACCTTCTACTTAAGATCCAAGGCAAGATCTTTGTTGCTAAGAACGGATGCTTTCTAGAGAAAGAGTTTCTCTCGAAGAAGTAATTGGGAGGAAAGTAGAACTCGATGAAGTACTACCTCTCGAACGGGAAAGTGGTGCAGCGCAGAAACCGCTCTGTGATGCCCACACCAATCAAGAGGAAATCATTGATGATGATCAAGGTACTTCGGATCAAGTTACATCAACTCAAGGTCCACAAGGACACGCCCGCACTGTAATGGTACGGCAACCCTGTTATGGAAATCATGTTGCTAGACAACAATGAACCTTCGAACTATGAAGAAGCAATGGCGGCCCGATTCCAACAAATGGCTTGAGGCCATGAAATCCGAGATAGAATCCATGTATGAAAACAAAGTATGGACTTTGACAGAGCTTGCCCGATGATCGGCGAGCGATAGAAAATAAATGGATTTTTAAGAAGAAGACGGACGCGATGGTAATGTTACCATCTATAAAGCTCGACTTGTCGCTAAGGGTTATCGACAAGTTCAAGGGATTGACTACGACGAGACTTTCTCTCCCGTAGCGAAGCTTAAGTCCGTCCAATCATGGTAGCAATTGCCGATACTATGATTATGAGATATGGCGATGGACGCCAAAACGGCATTCCTTAATGGACATCTTAAGGAAGAGCTGTATATGATGCAGCCGAAGGTTTTGTCGATCCTCGTAACGCTAACAAAGTATGCAAGCTCCAGCGATCCATTTATGGACTGGTGCAAGCATCTCGAGTTAGAACATTCGCTTTGATGAGATGATCAAAGCGTTTGGTTTATGCGACTTATGGAGAAGCTGCGCTTATAAGAAAGTGAGTGGGAGCTCCGTAGCATTTCTCCCGTTATATGTAGATGACATACTCTTGATGGGAAATGATACAACACTCTGGACAGCATTAAGGCCTATTTGAACAAGTGTTTTTCAATGAAGGACCTTGGAGAAGCTGCTTATATATTAGGCATTAAGATCTATAGAGATAGATCGAGACGCCTCATAGGTCTTTCACAAAGCACATACCTTGATAAGATTTTGAAGAGGTTCAAAATGGATCAGTCCAAGAAGGGTTCTTGCCTATGTTACAAGGTGTGAAACGAGCTCAGCTCACCACCACCACCACGGCAAAAGATAAAGAAGAGATGAGTGTCATCCCTATGCTTCAGCCATAGGATCTATTATGTATGCCATGCTGTGTACTGCACTCGATGTAAACCTTGCCGTAAGTTTGGTTGCAAGATACCAAAGTAACCCCGCAAGGAACACCGGACAGCGGTCAAGAATATCCCGGCACCGAAAAGGACTAAGGACATGTTTCGCTTATGGAGGAGACGAAGAGCTCGTCAGAAGGGTTACGCCGACGCTTAGCTTCGACTCAGATCCGATGACTCTAAGTCACAAACCGGATACGTATATGTTGAATGGTGGAGCAAGAGCCGGTGCAGCCGCAAGCGAGCGCCGTGGCGGATCTACGTGTGAAGCGGAGTACATGGCAGCCTCGGAGGCAGCGATGAAGCGATTTGGGTGAAGGAGTTCATCACCGACCTAGGAGTCATACCCAATGCGTCGGGCCGATCAAACTCTTCTCGTGACAACATCGAGCTATTGCGCTTGCCAAGGAGCCTGTGTTTCACAAGAAGACCGTGCACATCAAGCGCCGCTTCAACTCCATCCGTGAAAATGTTCAAGATGGAGACATAGAGATTTGCAAAGTACACACGGATCTGAATGTCGCAGATCCGCTGACTAAACCTCTCTCGCGGCAAAACATGATCAACACCGTAACTCTATGGGTGTTCGATTCATCACAATGTAACTAGATTAGTGACTCTAGTGCAAGTGGGAGATCATGGAAATATGCCCTAGAGGCAATAATAAAAGTATTATTATATTTCAATGTTCATGATAATTGTCTTTTGTTCATGCTATAACCAGATTATCCGGAAATCGTAATACACGTGTGAACACTTAGACCCCAATATGTCCCTAGTAAGCCTCTAGTTGACTAGCCCGTGATCAATAGATAGTCATGGTTTCGACTATGGACATTGGATGTCGTTGATAACGGATCACATCATTAGGAGAATGATGTGATGGACAAGACCCAATCATAAGCATAGCATAAAAGATCGTGATAGTTCGCTTGCTAGAAGCTTTGCCAATGTCAAGTATCTCTTCCTTCGACCATGAGATCGTAACTCCCGTTACCGTAGGAGTGCCTTGGGTGTATCAAACGCCACAACGAATCGGGTGACTATAAAGGTGCATTACGGTATCTCCGAAAGTATCTGGGTTGACACTAATCGAGATCGATTTGTCACTCCGTATGACGGAGAGGTATCTCTCGCCCACTCGGTAATGCATCATCATAATGAGCTCAAAGTGACCAAGGTGTTGGCCACGGATCATGCATTACTAATGCGAGTAAAGTGACTTGCGAAACGAGACCGAACGAGGTATTGGGATACCGACGATCGAGTCTCGCAAGTAACGCATCGATTGACAAAGGAATTGCATATGTGGTTTGATCAATCTCGACATCGTGGTTCAACCGATGAAATCATCGAGGAGCATGTGGGAGCCAACATGGATATCCAGATCCCGCTGTTGGTTATTGCCCGAGAGTCGCCTCGGTCATGTCTCACAGTCTCCCAACCCGTAGGGTCTACACACTTAAGGTTCGGTGACGCTTAGGGTTAGTAGGAAGTCAAGTATGTGACCACCGAACGTTGTTCGGAGTCCCGGATGAGATCCCGGACGTCACGAGGAGTTCCGGAAGGGTCCGGAGGTAAAGAATAATATATAGGAAGTGGTGTTTCGGCCATCGGGAAAATTTCGGGTTACTGCAAAGTACACGGACCACCGGAAGGTCCCGGGTCCACCGGTGGGGCCACCTATCCGGAGGGCCCCATGGGCTGAGAGGGAAGGAACCAGCCCACAAGGGGCTGGTGCGCCTCAGGGTCCACCCCCGCGCCTAGGGTTGAAACCCTAGGGGGGGCGCCCACCGGCTTGGGGGCACTCCACCCCTTGTCGCCCCCGGAGATTGGATCTCCAGGGGCCGCCACTGGGGGGCCTATATAAAGGGGTGAGGAGGGGCTGCGTACACAACTCCCAAGGCGCAGCCCTCCCTCCCAACACATCTCCTCCTCCGTAGAGCTTGGCGGCCCCCGCCGAGATCGCTTCTCCACCATCATCACGCCGTCGTCTTTGCCGGTGGAGCTATCTTCCTCAACCTCTCCTTCCCCTTGCTGGATCAAGAAGGAGGAGACGCCGCCGTCCCGTGACGTGTGTTGAACGCGGAGGTGCTGTCCGCTCAAGACTTGGCATCGGTGATCTGAATCACGCTCGAGTACGACTCCATCATCACCTTGCAAGCTTCCGCACGCGATCTACAAGTGGTATGTAGATGCAAACTCTCTCTCGTTACTCGTTGCTTAGATGAACTCATAGATGGATCTTGGTGAAGCCGTAGGAAAAATTTTAATTTTCTGCAACGTTCCCCATCAATATAAAGGTGTCTTCTTCCTCCAAGTTGACTCACCTCTTCCCCCAAAGCTCCATTGTTGCTCCAAGCTCCATTTTCACCCGATCCCTCTCCCTATCCAATCAAACTTGTTGATTTGCTCGGGATTGGTTGAGAAGGCCCAGATCTACACTTCCACCAAGAGAAATTTGATTCCCCCCACTTATCCCTAGCAGATATTGTTACTCTTGGGTGTTGAGCACCCTAGACGGTTGAGGTCACCTCGAAGCCATACTCCATTGTGGTGAAGCTTTGTGGTGTTGTTGGGAGCCTCCAATTGTTGTGGAGATTGCCCCAACCTTGTTTGTAAAGGTTTGGTCGCCGCCTTCAAGGGCACCAATAGTGGAATCACGGCATCTCGCATTGTGTGAGGGCGTGAGGAGAATACGGTGGCCCTAGTGGCTTCTTGGGAGCATTGTGCCTCCACACCGCTCTAACGGAGACGATTTCCCTTAAAAGGAAGGAACTCCGGTAACACATCCTCGTCTCCACCGGCTCCACTCTTGGTTATTTCGTGCCTTTACTTTTGCAAACCTACTTGTTTTACATCCTTTGCTTGCATGTGTGCTAGTTGTCATTGCATCATATAGGTTACTCACTTAGTTGCACATCTAGACAACCTATTTTGTTGCAAAGTTTAATTTGGTAAAGAAAAGCTTAAAAATTGTTAGTTGCCTATTCCCCCCCCCCTCTAGTCAACCATATCGATCCTTTCAACAGAGATGGTTAATGTTTGCATAATTCCTTAGGCCATGAGAGTATCGATTTTCTTCATACTTGCTTCATGAACTTTGGGGTTTGTTAAACGTCATCCGTAAATGGGTGGCTATTACGACGCCTTATGGGTTCATGGAAAAGTGTGTCAAGTAACTTGATAGCTCAAGATTGGGATTTGCTCCTCCGACGATGGAGAGATATTCTCGGGCCCTCTCGGTGTTACGGTATCCATCATCGTCTGCCCAGACACAGTGTGATTTGATCACAGGGATGCCGGAAAACGGAAATGAGAAAAGAGAACAAAACTAGTAACGAGATAACTAGCATAGTGGACAAGTTGTTGATCCACGGGGATGGAAGTAAATCTCACCTCGGGTCTTTGTAACATATCGCGAAGCAACAGGAATAGCACACGGCAACTGGAGGTTCACTCGAATATTCAATCGTGTGGGTATAGGGGTCAATATGGGTGTCCACGGCTCCGATGTTGATCATTGATCGGAAGGGGTTCGGGGTCATGTCTATACTTCACCGAACCTATAGGTCACACGCTTAAGGGTCATCTATCTCGCTGAATACTAGACATGGAGTCTCGAGAGAAAATCACCGAAAAAGTTTCTGACACCGAATGGTTTCGGACAAATGGAATCGCATCAGCAGAGAGGTCATCGGATAAGTTTCATGATACCGAAAAGTTGTTTCGGATATACCATTAATTCAAATTGGTTTCGCACATGCCCGATAATTCTTGGAGGGTGCCGTAATCATTCGGAAGCTTTTGGAATTTTCTCGAGATAAAACCGAAATGTTCCGAGCTGCGAGCTACTTCAGATCGCTTTCGCAGATGAAAATCACTAAAATGGAATTGTTCCAGAACACGTTGAAAATTATTATGGTGGGTACTGGAAATGTTCTAAGTCCACATAAATATTTTCAGTTCGAACAGACGCTGAAAAATGTCGTCGTGAATAGTGAAAGTGCTTTTTGGGATATTTTATGGAAAGCCATCTTTTGGGGCTTTACTCAAAAGATCTAGGGATGACATGGATGTATTGGGAGGCCCTCATGGGGCTCCCCCAAGGGTGTGGTCAAGCCACACTTGGGGCTCCACCTTGAGCCCCTCTTGTTCCTTGGTTTCACTCTTATGCCCTTGAGGAAGGACTTCATTCATGTGCATTTTGGGTTCTTGTGTTAAACTACCCTACCCCTTGAGATTTCCTATAATTAGAGGTGGAGGGGCAGCCCTCCACACTCACTCTTTCTCACATACAAGTGCCATGCATGATCTGGCTTCTCTCCCTCCCAAATAAATAGTTTCAGAGAGCCGAAGGTTGTCCGGGTTCCGCAGAACTAGTTCTCGACGGCGTAAGCCTGCGGATAGATGACACCGTATGTGTGCAACTCAGAGAGATCGATTTTGGTCTTAGTTCGTGAGTGCCTCCCAAGGGCTATCCGTGACCGTCCCGAGTTTCAAAGGTCCTCCCAAGGGCTGTCCGAGTGACTGCTCGATTTTCGAAGGTCCTCCCGAAGGGCTGTCCGCAACACCGTCCGGGGGGCTGTTCGACCGTCTCCCGAAGGGCTGTCTGAGGAGCATATGAGGGTATACATCCTCGCAGTTGGGAGGTTGTAAATCCTAGCTGCAGGGATCTGCACCGCCGATCGTCATCGACTCTACTTCCCGATGTGCTACGAGTCAGTAACGAAAAAGATCAAACCATGTATGCAGTCTTGCTACCTCTTGAGCACTGCGTTGGATTTCCCCGAAGAGGAGAGGATGATGCAGCAAAGTAGCGTAAGTATTTCCCTTAGTTTTTGAGAACCAAGGTATCAATCCAATAGGAGACCATGCACAAGTCCCTCGTACCAACATAAAACGATAGCTCCTCGCAACCAACGCGATTAGGGGTTGTCAATCCCTTCATGGTCACTTACGAGAGTGAGATCTGATAGAGATGATAAATAATATTTTTGGTATTTTTGGTATAGATGCAAAGTGAAAAGTAAAAGGCAAAATAAAAACAAAGCAAGTAATAAAGTAATGGAGATTGATATGATGAGAATAGACCCGGGGGCCATAGGTTTCACTAGTGGCTTCTCTCAAGAGCATAGATATTCTATGGTGGGTGAACAAATTATTGTTGAGCAATTGACAGAATTGAGCATAGTTATGAGTATATCTAGGTATGATCATGTATATAGGCATCACGTCCAAGACAAGTAGATCAAACGATTCTGCATCTACTACTATTACTCCACTCATCGACCGCTATCCAGCATGCATCTAGAGTATTAAGTTAAAAACCGAGTAACGCCTTAAGCAAGCTGACATGATGTAGAGGGATAAATTTCATGCAATATGATAAAAAAACCATCTTATTATCCTCGATGGCAACAATACAATACGTGCCTTGCTGCCCCTTCTGTCACTGGGAAAGGACACCGCAAGATTGAAACCAAAGCTAAGCACTTCTCCCATTGCAAGAACTACCAATCTAGTCACCAAACCAAAAGGATAATTCAAGAGACTTGCAAAGATAACTCAATCATACATAAAAGAATTCAGAGAAGATTCAAATATTATTCATAGATAAGCTGGACCATAAACCCACAATTCATCGGTCTCAACAAACACACCGCAAAAAGAAGATTACATCGAATAGATCTCCACGAGAGAGGGGGAGAACATTGTATTGAGATCGAAAAAGAGAGAAGAAGCCATCTAGCTACTAGCTATGGACCCGAAGGTCTGAAGTAAACTACTCACACTTCATCGGAGGGGCTATGGTGTTGATGTAGAAGCCCTCCATGGTGGATGCCCCCTCGGGCGGAGCTCCGGAACAGGCCCCAAAATGGGATCTCGTGGATACAGAAGGTTGCGGCGGTGGAATTAGGTTTTTGGCTCCTGTTTTGATCGTTTGGGGATACGTAGGTATATATAAGAGGAAGGAGTACGTCCGTGGAGCAACAGGGGGGCCACGAGGCAGCGAGGCGCGCCCTAGGGGGGCGCCCCCCACCCTCGTGACCGCCTCTTTTGTTCCTTGGAGCAGGGTCCAAGTCTCCTGGATCACGTTCGGTGAGAAAATCACGTTCCCGAAGGTTTCATTCCGCTTGGACTCGTTTGATATTCCGCTTCTTCAAACACTGAAATAGGCAAAAACAACAATTGGGATGGGCCTTCGTTAATAGGTTAGTCCCAAAAATAATATAAAAGTGGAAAATAAAGCCCAATATAGTCCAAAACAGTAGATAAAGTAGCATGGAGCAATAAAAAATTATAGATACGTTGGAGACGTATCAGGTATCCCCAAGCTTAATTCCTGCTCGTCCTCGAGTAGGTAAATGATAAAAAGAGAATTTTTTATGCGGAGTGATATTTGGCATAATTTCAATGTAAATCTTCTTAATTGTGGTATGAATATTCAGAAACGAAAGATTCAAGACAAAAGTTCATATTGATATAAAAAATAATAATACTTCAAGCATACTAACTAAGCAATTATGTCTTCTCAAAATAACATGGCCAAAGAAAGTTATCCCTACAAAATCATATAGTCTGGCTATGCTCCATCTTCCCCACACAAAATATTTAAATCATGCACAACCCCGATGACAAGCCAAGCAATTGTTTCATACTTTAACATTCTCAAAACTTTTTCAATCTTCACGCAATACATGAGCGTGAGCCATGGATATAGCACTATATGTGGAATAGAATGGTGGTTGTGGAGAAGACAAAAAGAGGGAAGATAGTCTCACATCAACTAGGCGTATCAACGGGCTATGAAGATGCCCATCAATAGATATCAGTGTGAGTGAGTAGGGATTGCCATGCAACAGATGCACTAGAGCTATAAGTATATGAAAGCTCTACAAAAGAAACTAAGTGAGTGTGCATCCAACTCGCTTGCTCACGAAGACCTAGGGCATTTTGAGGAAGCCCATCATTGGAATATACAAGCCAAGTTCTATAATGAAAAATTCCCACTAGTATATGAAAGTGACAAAATGAGAGACTCTCTATCATGAAGATCTTGGTGCTACTTTGAAGCACAAGTGTGGTAAAAGGATAGTAACATTGTCCCTTCTCTCTTTTTCTCTCATTTTTTTATTTGGGCCTTTTCTCTTCTCTTTTTTTATGGCCTCTTTTTTATTATTTTTTGTCCGGAGTCTCATCCCGACTTGTGGGGGAATAATGGTCTCCATCATCCTTTTGTCACTTGGGACAATGCTCTAAAAAATGATGATCATCACACTTTTATTTTTCTTACAACTCAACAATTACAACTCGATTCTTAGAACAAGGTATGACTCTATATGAATGCCTCCGGCGGTGTACCGGGATATGCAATGAATCAAGAGTGACATGTATGAAAGAATTATGAACGGTGGCTTTGCCACAAATACGATGTCAGCTACATGATCATGCTAGCAATATGACAATGATGGAGCGTGTCATAATAAACGGAATGGTGGAAAGTTGCATGGCAATATATCTCGGAATGACTATGGAAATGCCATGATAGGTAGGTATGGTGGCTGTTTTGAGGAAGATATATGGTGGGTGTATGATACCGGCGAAAAGTGCATGGTATTAGAGAGGCTAGCAATGGTGGAAGGATGGGAAAAAGTGCGTATAATCCATGGACTCAACATTAGTCATAAAGAACGCATATACTTGTTGCAAAAATCTAGAAGTTATCAAAGCAAAGTATTACGCGTATGCTCCTAGGGGGATAGATTGGTAGGAAAAGACCATCGCTCGTCCCCGACCGCCACTCATAAGGAAGAAAATCAATAAATAAATCATGCTCCGAGTTCATCACATAACGGTTCACCATACGTGCATGCTACGGGAATCACAAACTTCAACACAAGTATTCTTTAAATTCACAACTAGTAAACTAGCATGACTCTAATATCACCATCTTCATATCTCAAAACAATTATCAAGCATCAAACTTATCTTAGTATTCAACGCACTCAAAAGAAAGTTTCACATATCTTGAATACCAAGTATATTAACATTAAGCAAATTACCATGTTATTAACGACTCTCAAAATAATCTAAGTGAAGCATGAGAGATCAATAGTTTATTTAAAACAAATCCACCACCGTGCTGTAAAAGATCTAAGTGAAGCACTAGAGCAAAAATTATCACGCTCAAAAGATATAAGTGAAGCACTATGAGCAAAACTATCAAGCTCAAAAGATATAAGTGAAGCACATAGAGTATTCTATCAAATTCCAATTCATGTATGGCTCTCTCAAAAGGTGTATACAGCAAGGATGATTGTGGTAAACTAACAAGCAAAGACGCAAATAATACAAGGCGCTCCAAGCAAAACACATATCATGTGGTGAATAAAAATATAGCTCCAAGTAAATTACCGACGGAAGTAGACGAAAGAGGGGATGCCTTCCGGGGCATCCCCAAGCTTTGACTTTTCGGTGTCCTTGGATTATTTTGGGGGTGCCATGGGCATCCCCAACCTTAGGCTCTTGCCACTCCTTGTTCCATAATCCCTCAAAAGAATTCACCCAAAACTTGAAAACTTCACAACACAAAACTCAATAGAAATCTCGTGAGCTCCGTTAGAGAAAGAAAACAAAGAACTACTTAAGGTACTGTAATGAAATCATTCTTTATTTATATTGGTGTTAAACCTACTGTATTCCAACTTCTCTATGGATTATAAACTATTTTACTAGCCATAGATTCATCAAAATAAGCAAACAACACACGTAAAACAGAATCTGTCAAAAACAGAACAGTCTGTAGCAATCTGTAACTAACGCAAACTTCTGGAACTCTAAAACTCCTACCAAAATAGGAAGTCCTGTACAATTTGTCTGTTGAACAGCATAAAAAAGAATCAATGCAAAATCACGTTTATGTGATTTAACAAAATTATATTTCTGCGCGCAAAGTTTCTGTTTTTCAGCAGAATTAAATCAACTATCATCGTAGGTTATCCTATAGGTTCTACTTGGCACAAACACTAATTAAAAGATAAAACCACATCCAAACAGAAGCTAGATGGACTATTTATTCCTAAACAGAAACAAAAACAAAAAACAAAAATAAAATTGGGTTGCCTCCCAACAAGCGCTATCGTTTAACGCCCCTAGCTAGGCATAAAAGCAAGGATAGATCTAGGTATTGCCATCTTTGGTAGGCAATTCTTAAGTGGCTCTTATGATAGATTCATATGGTAATTTTATTTTCTTTCTATGGAAGTGTTCCATGCCCTTCTTTAAGGGAAATTGGAATCTAATATTCCCTTCCTTCATATCAATAATTGCACCAATCGTTCTAAGGAAAGGTCTACCAAGAATAATAGGACATGAAGGATTGCAATCTATATCAAGAACGATAAAATCTACGGGCACATAATTCCTATTTGCAACAATAAGAACATCATTAATTCTTCCCATAGGCTTTTTAATAGTGGAATCCGCAAGATGCAAGTTTAGAGAGCAATCATCAAGGTCATGGAAATCTAGCAAATCACACAAAGTTTAGGGAATAGTTGAGACACTAGCACCCAAATCACACAAAGCATGAAACTCATAATCTTTAATTTTAATTTTAATAGTAGGTTCCCACTCATCATAGAGTTTTCTAGGGATAGAAACTTTCAACTCAAGTTTTTCTTCATAAGATTGCATCAAGGCATCAACAATGTGTTCGGTAAAGGCCTTATTTTGACTATAAGCATGAGGAGATTCTAGCACGGATTGCAACAAGGAAATACAACCAATTAAAGAGCAATTTTAATAATTAAATTCCTTGAGATCCAAAATAGTGGGCTTAGCAACATCTAGGTTTTTATTTCTTTCAATCCCACTTTCATCAATTTCATCATCAAGATCTAGAAACTCCGAATTCTTAGAACGCCTTCTAGGTAAAGGAAGATCATATTCAGTTTCATCAATATTCATATTGCAAAACAAAGATTTAATGGGGAACACATCAATAACTTTTAGATCTTCATCTTGATTTTCATATGAATTCGGTTTAGCGGCCATCTTATTGACTAAGTTAGCTTGCATATCCGAAATTTCAGCGGTCATCTTTTCAAGACGAGCAATTTCGGCTCTTATACCATCAAATTCTTTAGACATATCATCGAGTTCTTTATTCATATAACTCATAAAACTTTTTTGTTCCTTAAACTTGTTTTTAAAGAAATTATTATGCTCAAGTTGCAAAACCATAAACTTTCTGACATTGCTTTCGATCTCCTCTAGCCTTTTAAGGTGAAGGTCACCAAATCTAGGTAGAGCCATCGCGACAAGCAAGCAAACTAACACGCGAGCAAACAAACGGATGAGGAAAAAGGCAAACAGGAAAAAGAGGAGGAGATTGGGAAAGAGAGGGTGAATAAAACAGCAAGGGTGAAGTGCGGGAGAGGAAAACGAGAGGCAAATGGCAAATAATGTAATGCGAGAGATAGGGATTGTGATGGGTACTTGGTATGGTTGACTTGCTCTTGCGTGAGCCTCCCCAGCAACGGCGCCAGAAATTCTTCTTGCTACCTCTTGAGCACTGTGTTGGATTTCCCCGAAGAGGAGAGGATGATGCGGCGAAGTAGCGTAAATATTTCCCTCAGTTTTTGAGAACCAAGGTATCAATCCAGTAGGAGACCACGCACAAGTCCCTCGTACCTACACAAAACGATAGCTCCTCGCAACCAACGCGGTTAGGGGTTGTCAATCCGTTCACGGTCACTTACGAGAGTGAGATCTGATAGAGATGATAAATAATATTTTGGTATTTTTGGTATTTTTGGTATATAGATGCAAAGTGAAAAGTAAAAGGCAAAGTAAAAACAAAGCAAGTAATAAAGTAATGGAGATTGATATGATGAGAATAAACCCGGGGGCCATAGGTTTCACTAGTGGCTTCTCTCAAGGGCATAGATATTCTACGGTGGGTGAACAAATTACTGTTGAGCAATTGACAGAATTGCTCATAGTTCTGAGTATATCTAGGTATGATCATGTATATAGGCATCACGTCCAAGACAAGTAGATCCAAACGATTCTGCATCTACTACTATTACTCCAGTCATCGACCGCTATCCAGCATGCATCTAGAGTATTAAGTTAAAAACAGAGTGACGCCTTAAGCAAGATGACATGATGTAGAGGGATAAATTCATACAATATGATAAAAAACCCCATCTTGTTATCCTCGATGGCAACAATACAATACGTGCCTTGCTGCCCCTTCTGTCACTGGGAAAGGACACCGCAAGATTGAACCCAAAGCTAAGCACTTCTCCCATTGCAAGAACTACCAATCTAGTTGGCCAAACCAAATGGATAATTCGAAGAGACTTGCAAAGATAACTCAATCATACATAAAAGAATTCAGAGAAGATTCAAATATTATTCATAGATAAGCTGGACCATAAACCCACAATTCATCGGTCTCAACAAACACACCGCAAAAAGAAGATTACATCGAATAGATCTCCACGAGAGAGGGGGAGAACATTGTATTGGGATCCAAAAAGAGAGAAGAAGCCATCTAGCTACTAGCTATGGACCCGAAGGTCTGAAGTAAACTACTCACACTTCATCGGAGGGGCTATGGTGTTGATGTAGAAACCTCCATGGTGGATGCCCTCCCATGAGCTCCTAACATGCCCCAAGATGGGATCTCGTGGATATAGAAGGTTGCGGCGGTGGAATTAGGTTTTGGCTCCAGCTCGATCGCTTGGGGATACGAGGTATATATAGGAGGAAGGAGTGCGTCGGTGGAGCAACAAGAAGGCCACGAGGCGGGCGCGCCTGGGGCGCCCCACCTCGTGACCGCCTCTTTGTTCCTTGGAGCAGGGTCCAAGTCTCTGGATCACGCTCGTGAGAAAATCACGCCCCGAAGGTTTCATTCCGCTTGGACTCCGCTTGATATTCCGCTTTCTTCAAACACCAAATAGGCAAAAGAACAACAATTCAGGTTGGGCCTCCGGTTAATAGGTTAGTCCCAAAAATATTATAAAAGTGGAAAATAAAGCCCAATATGGTCCAAAACAGTAGATAAAGTAGCATGGAGCAATCAAAAATTATAGATACATTGGAGACGTATCAAGTCTCCATAGTGGTCCTGGGCTGGTGCGTAGGTCGGAAAATTTTTGTTTTCTGCTGCGTTCCCCTTCAGACCTCCTAACGTCCATCTTCCGTGCAGCCTCCACGACGATCACATGGTCGGCCCACGACTCTTCCTCGTCATACACCACTTCCTCCTGCCCCTACCCCTTCTCCTCATGCTTGATGAGTGGGTTTTGCTTGATGTTGGTGGCCATGGGGTTACGACGTGCCATTGAGCAGAGTGGAGAAGTGAAGTGGAAGTTGCCGCGAAGGGGAGCGGTGGGGATGTGTCGGCCTTTTAGGGTGGTTTTGGGACCAAAATACTTATCAGTTATTATGATGATCAACCACATGCCAGAGAGTATTTGTGGCATGTAGGTGCGAGGGCACCGAGTCCCTCGCGCGTGCTTTTCTTTTGGCTTTCGTTTTTTCATAACTTTTGAACGGAAAATCCAAATTAAATTGTGTTTTCACATTCAGGCCGTGTTTGGTAGGGATGTAATTGAATACGGGTGTAATTTATTTATAGGTGTAACTTACTGACCAAGAGTTATTTCTGGCCGGAAAGCAAAACGATGGGCGGAGGTCCGTAAGTTTTATAGTGGTATTTGAAAGGGAAACGATAAACCAAACAGAGCCTCATGTTTTTCGTGACGATGGCTTTCAAACAAGATCCATTTTGGATACATTTGGAGAGTTATTTACCCAAAACCACCACATTATGGGCTAGGGTAACAGATCGATACGACATTTGAGGCAGTTCACAAAAAACCACCAACAATGGGGCTAATCTGTAATGCAGAGCACTGATTCTTCGTTTTAGCCCAGAAAACGGTGAATCCGACCGGTGGGTCCTGCCTGTCGGGCTGACGTGGCGCCTGTTGACGGACGCTGTTAGACGGCGAGAGACGACCGTTTCGGCACGCCCGTCTACTAGGTCAAGCCGTTCCCCCCTCGATTTAGTCCACCCCTCGATTCAGTCTTTCCCCGCTCCGCTCCGACGGTGACCGGCTCCGGCGGCCACGGCGCACACAGAGTCGACGGAAGCGGCGACGGCACACTCAGCGGCGAGGGCGGTGGTACTGTTGGGGAACGTTGCAGAAAATTAAAATTTTTCCTACGGTTTCACCAAATCCATCTATGAGTTCATCTAAGCAACGAGTGATAGGAGTGCATCTACATACCCTTGTAGATCGTGAGCAGAAGCGTTCAAGAGAACGGGGCTGATGGAGTCGTACTCGCCGTGATCCAAATCACCGATGACCAATTGCTGAACGGACAGCACCTCCGCGTTCAACTCATGTACGGAGCGGATGACGTCTCCTCCTTCTTGATCCAGCAAGGGGGAAGGAGAGGTTGAGGAAGAAGACTCCAGCAGCAGCACGACGGCGTGGTGGTGGTGGAGAAGCAGTACTCCGGTAGGGCTTCGCCAAGCTCTTCAACGGAGGAGGAGAGGTGTTGGGGAGGGGAGGGGCTGCGCCTTGGATGTGGTTTGCAGCCTCCCTCGCCCCTCTATTTATAGGGGAAGGGGGAAGGGGGCCGGCCCCCTCTAGATGAGATCTAGAGGGGGGCGGCGGCCAAGGAGGGGGCTTGCCCCTGCAAGCAAGCGCCCCACTAGGGTTTCCCCAAACCCTAGGCGCATGGGACCAAGGGGCCCAGCCTCCAGGCTGGTTCGCTGCCCCTCACGGCCCATGAGGCCCTCCGAGAGGGTGGCCCTCCCGGCGGACCCCGAACCCTCCGTGGCCCCTGCACAATACCGATATGCCCTTCCGGTGACCGTATGGCAACTTCCCATATATAAATCTTCACCTCCGACTATTCCGAACTCCTCGTGACGTCCGGATCTCATTCGGACTCAACAACATTTGGTAATCACATACAAGTCTTCCTAATAACCCTAGCGCCACCGAACCTTATGTGTAGACCCTACGGTTCGGGAATCATGCGACATGACCGAGACAGCTCTCCGCCAATAACCAACAGCGGATCTGGATACCCATGTTGGCTCCTACATGTTCCACGATGATTTCATCGGATGAACCACGATGTCGAGGATTCAATCAACCCCGTATACAATTCCCTTTGTCAATCGGTACGCTATTTGCCCGAGACTCGATCGTCGGTATCCCGCCTCGTATCGCAAGTCACTTTACTCAGATCGTAATGCATGATCCCGTGACCAAACACTTGGTCACTCGAGCTCATTATGATGATGCATTACCGAGTGGGCCCAGAGATACCTCTCCATCATACGGAGTGA
Source organism: Aegilops speltoides (assembly GCA_021437245.1). Classification (NCBI taxonomy): domain Eukaryota; kingdom Viridiplantae; phylum Streptophyta; class Magnoliopsida; order Poales; family Poaceae; genus Aegilops; species Aegilops speltoides. The sequence goes on along the minus strand of JAHHZJ010005148.1, from coordinate 869 downwards.
CAAATCCGCCTCGATCCGTGTCAACCCAATGACACTTTCGGAGATACCGTAGTGCACCTTTATAGTCACCCATTCGTTGTGGCGCTTTGGTACACCCAAAGCACTCCTACGGTATCCGGGAGTTACACGATCTCATGGTCTAAGGAAAACATACTTGACATTGGAAAAGCTCTAGCAAACGAACTACACGATCTTGTGCTATGCTTAGATTGTCTTGTCCATCACATCATTCTCCTAATGATGTGATCTCGTTATCAACGACATCTAATGTCCATAGTCGAAACCATGACTATCTGCTGATCAATGAGCTAGTCAACTAGAGGCTTACTAGGGACATATTATGGTCTATGTATTCACACGTGTATTACGATTTCCGGATAATACAGTTATAGCATGAATAAAGACAATTATCATGAACAAGGAAATATAATAGTAATCCTTTTATTATTGCCTCTAGGGCATATTTCCAACAGTCTCCCACTTGCACTAGAGTCAATAGTCTAGTTACATTGTGATGAATCGAACACCCATAGAGTTCTGGTGTTGATCATGTTTTGCTCGCGAAAGAGGTTTAGTCAACGGATCTGCGACATTCAGATCCGTATGTACTTTGCCAATATCTATGTCTCCATCTTAAAAAAAATCACGGATGGAGTTGAAACGACGCTTGATGTGCCTGGTCTTCTTGTGAAACCCGGCTCCTTGGCAAGGGCAATAGCTCCAAAGTGTTGTCACGAAGAGTTTGATCACCCCGACGCATTGGGTATGACTCCTAGGTCGGTGATGAACTCCTTCACCCAAATTGCTTCATGCGCTGCCTCCAAGGCTGCCATGTACTCCGCTTCACATGTAGATCCCGCCACGACGCT
>JAHHZJ010005147.1:0-13593 GCA_021437245.1 Aegilops speltoides | reverse complement strand
TTCCCAACCCTTCTTCCCCGAGGTTCTTCATACAAGGTATGGACTTTCGAGAGCACAACTCGTTCAAGCTTCGATTTTTCCATCGGGCGGAGAGCTCGATGGCGCGTCCTCGACAAAGAGCGCTGCACCGGAGAGGCGGTTTGCCGGAGCAAACACCGAGCCGCTTTGCCGGGCTTAGTCTTTAGTTGGTCTGCTTTTGCCTTCTCGCACTTGTCGGTGGAACTCGATGAAAGGCCTCGACGGCAGGAGCACCGCTGAGGTGCGCTGCCGAGTGGGCATCGAGCTATCCTGCCGGACTGGCTTTCTTCTTCCCGGGAGCTTCAGAAGTGGTCAGCGCTCGCCGGGCCGCTTCCAGAGATCTTGTCATGCGCAGATGAGTGCATCCTCTTGTCGCTCGACGAGATGACACTCATCGGACCGGCATCTTGAGCACATTGTATGCGAGAGAGGCCGCCATGAACTTGGCGAAAAGCGGTCGGCCGAGTATCCCGCTAGGGTAATGGGATATCGCCACATCAACGTGACCTCGCCCCGAAGTTCGCCGCCGAACGCCACCGCAATGTGATCTTCCCTTGGGCTTGCTCCTTCCCGGATTTATCCCTTGAAAGGTGCCGTGTCTTCGAGCTCGCTGGGATCCGGAGCTTTTGAGCACCGGGAGGAAATCAGGTTCAGGCCGGCCCCGGCCCCAACCAAAGATCTTCGTGACCTTGAGGTTGCGGATTGTTGGTCGACCAACACGGAAGCACCCGACCGCAGTGATGCGATCGGTGGTCCTCAACGCCGAAGACGGGGGCGGCTGGACCACTTCAGAGGCTGCGTCTGGCTGGACGGCTCCAGGCGCTCACTTCCCACACCCACCGCTTGAGTTGGCGGTGCGAGGTGTGCGAGAGGCGCCTGCCGATGACAACACTTCCGCCTTCAAACTCTTGGTCATCGCTCTCATCTTCCTCCATCTCATCATCCTCATCCTCATCTTCGCCCTTGTCGCCCGCGGGAGGTTATCTCCTTGCTGCTTCTTTTGCTGCCTCCCCGGGAAGCTTGCCGATCCTCCGCCACCTCCGGGTCTTCCTTATCGCGCGCCAGATTCGCTTTCTCAGAGTTCGCCATCCGCTTACTTTTTTGCAGGTTTGGAGGTCATGGCCCTGGTGCGTGGATCTTGCAATAACGCTTCGGAGCTATCCTCGCTTGTCGGCGGTTACTACAGCCTCGCCGAGTCGCCGGTCTTGGTTTGTCGGAGCCGCCTGCCGGAATGCTCAACAGCTAGTACATCCTTAGCCTTTCTTCCTATTGTTCCGCCCGTTCTTTCTTGCCAGACGGCATCCTCACTATCGATCCTTCCGCCCAACTTCTTCCGGGATTTTCTCCTCCTCACCGCGGCACACTTGTCGCCGGAGCGGAGCTCATCGACATCTTCGATTTGCACATCGCCATCTCCTCCTCATCTCCGGCGTACGACGCTCGATGAAACGAGCCGATAACCGCGTGGTGGACGCTCGATGTTGCGCCGCACCGCTGAATCTTTGTATGTATCGCGCCAGGGCTTTCTTCGACGAGCAAGTGGAGGTCACTTCCGACATCGATTGTGGCCACCCGTGAAGGCGAGAAACTGGGACGCAGGTCCGCCCATGAAGAGATGGGCCGCCCGTGATGAGCCAAGATCTCGACGGGCTTGAGTACCGCGGAAGTAGTTGGCAGGATTTTCGTCCGCCCCGCAGCCTCGCACCGATGGTGTAGATGTTGAGGAACTCGACGGGTGTATCCCGCCATCATACTTTGCACGCCTCGCTTGAGGTTCTTGGTTTTGGGCCATCGATTTGTTGGCCACCGGAACGCAGGCAACTCCGCCGCGACGCAAGTCGCCGGTTCTCCGGCGCTGCCGACGCGGGCCCGACGGTCGATTGACGCCGCTTTCCCGGCGGCCGGCGAAAAGCGCCTCCGGTGGTTTGGAGGACGGGCGCGATCACGGCGAAGTTCGCGGTCCGACGACGCGTGGAGTCGGCGTGGGTTTCCGGCGAGCCTGATCTTGGTCGGGCGGAGGCACGGAGGTGGCACCACGTCTTGTCGGACGTTTGCGCCGGGCGCTTTGCGGGCCTCGAACGCCGGCGCCGGTTTTCGCCGCTCACGGCCGGGAGGTGATATGGTCATCTCCGGGCCGCCGACTTGTGGGCGCCGAGGGTAGTCTAGGAGCAGCGGGCTGGCTTCTTCCGCTGTTTTGGGTGGCGTGGTGATGAACGGCGCGAGGAGCGATGCTCGACTTAACCGATTGGGAGGTGCAACACCCCGCGGCGATCGATTTGCCCGGCCAAAGGGGAGTGGCCGAAGGCCCCACGACCCACCAGCTTTGTTCCAACGCGGCATGGTGCTAGAGCACCGGGCGGGGAATTTTGCACCTCCCGGAAGGGTGCGGTTCGACGTCGCCGACGCTATGGGCCTTTGTTTTTTGATCCGTGACGACGCGAGACCCATGGCGGGCGCCGTTCTTCCGCCGGGCGCCCACTCCACCGCCGCTTGTCCGCGGGGCTTAATCGACGAGGAGCGCCCCCTGCTTCTTCTTCGGGCATGTTGACGGGATCTTGATGTAGGCGGAGACCGGACGATGTTTCACGACTCGACGCCTTACTCGGGCGCTAAAGATGTCGGGTCGCTCGTGGGCTCAGCACCTATGGGCACCGGGGCCCCTTCTAGTCCGCAAGGGAGCGGAGGGCGCGCAGGGATCGAGGTCGAGCTGGGAGAGGGCATTTACCCAGTGGCTCTCCGAGATAAAACCCCTCCTGTTTGGTGATTGATTTGATCTTGCTCAGCATGCGGCGAGGGTGCTTGGGTGTCGAAGGACCAACCCTTCTACGGCGCATGGGCCTCCTTTATAGTCTTAAGGGGCACCCATGGTAGCGAGGGAAGAGGGGGGAGAAATGTAAAACGAGGGTTGGTACAATAGGAAAAATAGTGCCCTACCTAACTCGACGGGGGACAAGGGCATTAAATGCCCGCCTGGTCGCCTAATAGTGTAAAGAACACCTAGGCGAGCCACCGGGTTGCCACGATGGCGCCTTTAAAGACCGCTTCACCTTGTTGCGATGGTTGGTAGTGCCTCACCACGCGCCCTTGGGATGGCCTTGTGATGACACGCTGTGGCCGGAGTTTGGGTATTGGGCAAGTGCCTTGTCACTCCCTTTTGTTGTGCGGCTTCCGTTTGGTTTGCTGTGCCTGGGCGCGCTTTTCCGGTGATTTGTTCCTTCCCGGAAGCCCTCTTGCCGGGCCTTCGGTTCTTGGTTAGTACTTTGTTCTTGAATGGCAGTAATAAGAAACGGTGGAGGGCTTTGGCGCTCGCAAGCTTGCCGCTGGTGTGCGACTCTGCAGACAAGTTCGGGGTACTAAGGTACCCTACTTTAGTAATCGAAACCGCCCTCAGTGACCAGGAAGAAGTCCGCCAAGACAAAAAGAAGCAAGTCGAAAATCGAAAATCAGCCCGACACACGCCGGAAGCCCAAGAAACGAAAAGAAACTTACCATCAACGATATCCTCGATTTGGAAGCCGGAGGTCAAGATCACCTCCTTGTCACCCAGAAGAGCGCCGATCTCAAACTCGCCAGAGAGCGGTCCCTTCTCGCCTCGCCCCGCGCTTTCTGAGCAGTCCTTCTTCATTTCGCCAAAGAGGTCGCGCCGTGGCAAGCCTGCCCACCTCCCTTGGCACGGGCGGTATTTTCTCGCTTTAGCTGTTTTGAAGAGCGGGATACCAAGAACGAAAAGAAGAGACAAATAAAGTCATCAAGAAAGAAGATCGCTGAAGATCCGATCGCCAGCATGCCCAAATCTCGGATTAAGCTGGTGCGCAGCGCCAAGAAAGGAAAGAGCTTACTCGCCGTCGGTAGTCCGCTTGTTCAACTCCTCGACGCTAGGTTGAAGGCAGCGCGCCGAGGTTATGATACTCCCGCAATAAGTCAACGGAGACAAAGTTAGTATTTGAACTCGCCAGTTCAACCGCCACAAGACCGCCGAACTGGGACTACACTCAGGAGAAGGGCCTCACGAGAAAAAACAAGAATCAAAAGAAGAAGGAAACGACGATGGATGTCCGCAGCCAGATCTCCGTGCAGCTTGAAGGTGTCGCCAGACGGTCCTTAGACGCCAGAGCGCCTGGTTCAAGGCCCGGCCGCCCACGCAACCACCAGGTGGGCGCGGCGCTTGAGGCCCGGCATCTAGGGTGCCGAGCTGGCGCCTGCTCTCGATGTCGCGGGCGCCGAGATCGCCTTCAAGACGGGCGTCGGCGAGGCAACTTGGAGAAGCAGCCGGCTGCTTGTCCCGCGATCGCGGCCCACCGACCCACCGTTTTGTCGGCGGCCTCCCCGATGGCGGGCGGAGGCGGTGGTGGCGGCACGAGGGTGTACGACATTGAAGTCGCCGCCTCCTTCTCCAGGGGGTTCTGGTGCCGGCCCTCCGGGTCCGCCCCTTGAACTCCGGAGGCGCAGCGCAATTTACAATGGGGACGAGCATCGCCGATCGGCGACGCTGCCTCGGCACGCAGAGCCAGCAAGGGCGGCTTCGGCCCAGCCTCTTCGGGCGCTGGCGCTCAGCCGCGCCTTCTAAGCGGCGGCATCCTCCCACACGCTTCTCCGCAGATTTGCCCGCCCCGAGGTCGGCGGCGGGATCGCCCGCCGAGTGTTGACGCTCGCCACCCCATGACGGAGGGGACGGTGACTCTCTCGAGGGAAAGAGGGGCCCTCAAGAAGAGCGGAGGGAGAATAAAAGAAGACTCGACAAGAATCAACAAAGGAAAAGAAAGAGCATAAAGACTTACGCCGAGACAGGGCGGCCTTTCCTTCGAAGCGGTTGTTGCGCCGCCTCCGCTTTGCGCGCGCCTTTGAGCTTCTCACGTACCGGGCGACTCGCCCGGTGACACCTTCGCTCCTGAGGCCAGGCCGCCCTGGTTGGTGGCGGGCGATTTGCGGCGCCATCATAAGGCCGGCCGGCGGGTCAGGCCCGCCGCCTTCGTCCTTTCCCGCGGTTGCGTTAGCCGCCGCCTAGCGGTCGCCGACGCCGCTATCCGCCGCTATCGGACATACTGGCGGGTTGCCGGAGCCGCCGCAGCTCCATGAGGGGTTCGCCAAGAAACCAACAAGAGTCGGGAGTCCCGAAGAAGACAAAACAATAGGGAGATGCGATTTACCATCAGGGCGGTTGTCGCAGAAAGTACGGTTTCCCTGCCGAACCGCCAGCCTCCCGACCGCAGGCGCTATGGTTCACCGTTCGCCACTTGGGGCATCTCCTTGGTGCTCATCCGACGAGTCTTGAGGCCGCCATCCGACAGATCGAGGCCGCCTTGAGCTGGAGAACTCGGCCACAAGGCGGCGCGAAGGTCGATCCAACAAGACCTCCGACTACAGCAAGACTCGGAGTCGCACTACGGGCGGCGGCTCCCGAGGAGTCAGGCCTTGACTCGGTGAGACTAGCCGGGAGCCTTCCGTAGGGGGCGGCGCTAGGGCGGCAGGTTGACCCCCACCGCCGGGTGGAGAGGTTCTTCATGTGGTATGAGGCCGCCACATCTTCACCGACTTTATCAAGATGGGAGGAAAAGGGTTGTCGCATCGAGCGCCGCACCTGGGATGGTGCCGGATCGAGCCGGGTATGCCGGGCCGACCATGCCGAGCTTAGAAGAGAAGAATTCTATAGCTCGAGGGTGGAGAACGCCGAGGAAACCTTCGCAGAGTGGCGAGGGGAGAGCAGCACCACCGTATTCGGAGGAGGTGGTGCGCTTAAGGTTGTGGAACTCCAAGAACGAGCGAAAGAAGCCCCGCAGCCCGTGCAGATGAGGTGCGAAGGAAGACGATCCGCCGCTTCCCGGCGCCGGCCGGGTCTCCCCCAAGTGGCACGAGGTTCCGGCTGAAGACGGGCGGTTCGGGCGGAGGAACTCGATGTTTCTCCACATTCCAGCGCCCCATACGCCGAGCGATGGCGGGGGCCGCGGCGAGGAAGAGCTCATCGCCTGGTGAGGAGAGCTGCCGACGGGGCGGAAGAAGAGAAGGCAAGATGAGGCGGGAGAGGGGGAGAGGGGCGCGGCGTGCCGCCGCCCCTCGCTATTTATAGCCTCGGTGAGGAGCCGAGGGGGGCGGGATTAATAACGACGATGCCCCACGCCATGATCTACTCCCACGGTTATCAGGCGCAGTAACAACGCAGGAAACTAAGCGCCCACGGCCGCAACGGATCCGCTTCGATGCCGAGGCACGGTAGTGGCCGGCCCCGCCCGACGGCCATCCTGCTCGCTGCGGCAGATTGTCCTTCCACGGGCGCCACATGAAGGGCTGCCTCGGGGCGCAGGAAGTGTATCCACGCCCGTTTCGCCGCTTTTTGCCGCGCCTCGCCGAAAATCGGACTCGACACCGCCCAAGAGAAGACGCAACCGAAGTTCCGAGTTCACGGAGGAGGTTGAAACGCTGAAGCCCCACAAGGCGGCCATGGACTTCACCAGCTTGGGACTACTGTTGAGTAATGGGCCACGGTAGCAACCCAGTCCTGTGATTTCAAGACATCGGGCCGGCCGCTGCCGAGTCCCGACGGCACCAAGACAAGCCGAGTCCCGTGACGGCGACTAAGACAAGCCGAGTCCCAGACGGCGACTTTAGACAAGCCGACCTAAGTCGGCGACCCAAGAGGCCGACTATGGAGAGTCGCCCATGACTTCCGGCCCGAGGCAGGTACGGTCAGGGCGGCTGCCTCCCGCCACGAGGGACCGTATGGCTAAGAGTCGACGCGAAGATCTCCGACGAGGCGCGACTATTTCCATGCCTCGCTTCGATTTTAGCCACAAGCGAACGACTGTGCCCACGACGCCGGCCGAGGGAGTCCTCGACTAGGGGTGTCCGGATAGCCGACTATCAATATCCCCGGACTCCTGACTACGAAGATAGAAGATTGAAGACTCCGCCGTGTCCGGATGGTACTTTCCTTGGGGAAGGCAAGCTTAACACGGATATGTAGATTTCCTACCATTGTAACCACTGGTAACCCTAGCCCTTGTGTCTATATAAACCGAGGGCCTTAGTCCGTAGGGATCTAAGATACATCTCAACAATCATACCATAGGCTAGCTTCTAGGTTTCCTCCTTGATCTCGTGGTAGATCTACTTTGTACTACCCATATCATCAATATTAATCAAGCAGACGAGGGTTTTACCTCCATCGAGAGGCCCAACCTCGGGTAAAAACATTGTGTCCCTCGCCTCTGTTACCATCCGCCTAGACGCAAGCCTGACCCACCCGAGATCCGCCGGTTTTGACAATCGACATTGGTGCTTTATTGAGAGTTCCTCTGTCGCCACCGATAGGCTCGATGGCATCTTCACAGAACACCGCCGGTGAGACTTTTTCCCCGGAAGATCTTCAGATTCGCGCTTCGACCACGGGCCAATTCACTTGGCCATCCGAGCAGATCGAAGCTACGCCGCCGCCGTCAGATTTGGAAGCTTAAACTTCACGACCGAGACCGCGGAGACTTGATCTTTGACGGACTCGAGCCACGCCAAGCGCCAAGACTGGATTTATGGGCACGATCTAGCTTCCACGGAAAGGCTTTTGGTGCGACTCGGATCCGCTTGCCATTAGCCGGAGCCGACGCCCAGATCGAGGGTCGGTGGATAGACGCCGCGGGCTTCAACATCCACGCGATGGAGCCAACACCGACCTTGTCCCTCGCGGACTCGGATTCTCAGGCGCCATACTCCGCCGACCAACCTCCCGCACTCTACCAATCGGTCCGGATTCGCCGTTATGGAATTCACCGCCACGACATATTCCAACACTCGCTTTTGTCGATATCCCAATTCATTAAAGCATCTCTCAGATCGGACAATCCGGTCGGACTATGGCCGGATGGTTGAGTACTGGACGACGGAAATTCAGAGCCCACCCACCACCCACTTTGTAGCCACTATCGAGGATTTAACCGAATGCAGACTATGATTCAAGACATCGACGCTATGGACGAATGCCGAACAACAGGAACCAGCGCCAGGCACCGGGCCACCTCCATATGACGGTACATGGTGGATACCCCAAAAGAAGGATGGCAAAGAAGAGAGAGGCGCATTTTAAAGAAGCAGCCCAAACACCGCGCCAAGCGCGCTCTAAATCCCGCCACAAGAAGAATGGAGATTCCGCACAGAGACAATAACACCTAGAGGCCAAGACAATCCCTCCAAAGAAGACTCAAGAGAGGATGGGTCAAGCCCCCACGAGAGGGCGCATTTAAGGGGTTGAGGATGATAACTATATGCCTCCTCCAAGACGGCAAGGCCAACGATGACGTAATTGTGCACTCGAGGACCCTCCAACAAGAGCGCTTAAGCGCAAGCTTATCGCCATAGCAAACAGCCTAAAGAAAAGCAGCAAGAGCTTGTTGATCAGACTGGGCCGATCGATGGACCGAGGTCCTCGCGTCAAGAGTATAAACTCAATGTCCCTCCAAAAGTTACCTAAGACGCAAGCTGCTCCCTGTTAGAGGAGGAAGCACATACCTTCATCACCAATAAGACGATATGGTCGACCGACCACCCCATGGTCGTGACAGAGGCATCTAGGCCCCACCAATACCATACCCCCGATCGCTCCAAAAGTACGGTTAAGAGGGAACGCACCGACTTATAGACATATTGAGGACAAAGAAGGCAATCCAGATCCATTTATGGATCACGGGCGCCTACGACCAACGTTAATACCGCTGCCGGATACAATAACCTCGCCGGCCGAACACAGCATAGCCTCGAGCCAAGGCCACGATATTGCTCAATACAGGCGCCAAGACACCCGTTATGCTTCATCGACGAAGTAATGGATCATCGATCCCTCAAGGGTTTAAACCCAGAACATCGAATCTTACGATGGCACAACAGACTTCGCTGTGGATCAAAGACTATCTTCTCCACATCCATATGGCCCGCGCGACGCATCTACACGCCATCAAGTACCTCCCACTCAAGCTTAAAGGACCAGCTCGGCATTGGCTTAACAGCTTGCCCACAGAGTCAATTGATGTTGGGAAGACTCGAGGCCGATTCCTTGGTAACTTCCAAGGCACATATGTGCGATCACCAGACGCCGATGACTTAAGCCACATCATTCAAGAGCCGACAAATCGCCGATAATTTCGACACGGTTCTGACGAAGAAAAATCAAATCGCCGACCGTCCGGATGCGAGGCCCTGCAGCCTTCAAACATAACATCCGGACGAATGGCTAGCCCGCACCGGGCAGGAAAAGCCAAATCCATGGCAGCCCTCACATCGCACGACCCGCTTTAGCGGGAGAGGACAGCTGGCTAGCCCGCAGAACAATCTTCACAAAAATTCCGCAGTCCGGATACTAAGGACAACAATGGCAGTGTCACGCCGAATCAAAAACAAGCGCCGATTAACGGTGACGATAAGGTGGATACGGCACAATGCCGGATTCCGAGGCTCTAAACCCGATCACCGAAGAAGCCATTTAAAAGAACCACTGGTCCGTCCAATCTGGACCGAATATCGACCGCTTATGCCGATACATGGCACTCTAAAGCCAGCTAACCACACCAATAGAGATTGCTGGGTGTTCAAGCAGTGCCGCAAGTTAATTGTCAAAACAACGACAAGGGCTAAATAGCGACGACGAGGAAGAGACCCGCCCGAACAATAGAGGATGTAGGGTTTTCCCACAAGTGCGGACGGTGAATATGATATACGCCACCCATATACCCAAGAGGGAGAGGAAGCGCACACCACGGATGTCTATGCGATGGAGCCACGCCTAAAGTTCAACCCATGGTCCTCTCGCCCGATCACTTTCGATCAAGAGACCATCCGACCAGCATACGCTATGGCGGATTCGCCGCATTGGTTTTAGATCCAATCGCCGATGGGTTCCACCTCACAGAGTCCCGATGGACGCGGTAGCAGCCTCGAACTCGCTTATCGTGATACAAGGCGCAAATGGGCATAGACCCATCAAAGATTAAACCTACAAAGACAACCTTTAAAGGTGTCATCCCAGTGAGGAAGCCAACCGTACAAGTGCTCGGTCACACCGAAGTGGTCTTCGGATCCCCGGATAATTTCCGGCGAAGAGTTAATCTTCGACATAGTCCCGCTCGAGCCGCTATCACGCTTTGCTCGGACGAACCGCATTTGGTAAAATTCAACGCGTGCCGATTATGCATACCTAAAGCTCAAGATGCCAGCCCTCGTGGAGTCATCACGGTCAATGGAAATACGGAACGCCCTCCAACGGAGGAACATACTGCTGCCAAGCGTAGTACGAGTAGCCTTCTAAGGCATTCTCAAGTCCGCAGCTAAAAAGCCGATACATCAAAGCGCCACCGAGCAATACCAACCAAGACCACCCGCACGATCAAAGCATCGCCAGAGTAATGCGGCCCCAACCTCACCCACGCATGATCACAAGAATAACACTACAGACATCATTACGCTTTGAGATACCATGGGCGAGGAAGGCACGATCACAAGGGACCAAGAGTGCGGCTCGACCACACCAGGCTCAGCACGAAGCCCTTTGTTTTTATTTTTATCTTTTCTTCTTTATGTATACAGGACTCATAACTGTAAGCCCTCGCTCGACGCTAACTTGCCAACTCATGATGCAAACAAATGGACTAAAGGAGGCCGCCATTCACTATTCGTGTGGTCTCAATTACGAGCATTAAATTCAATTACATACACCAAGTTCTGCATTTCATCCTCGAGGGAGACATGTTTATTTAGTCCAAATCTTTGCTTGTCAAGACTATTTGTATCACCGCTTTACTAGCGACTTTTCTTTCATAAATAATGCAGCACCTTTTATTGCAATTATGCTTATCTTTATATATGTTCATTATATGAAATCTCGCACCAGATATTTTGGTACGGCAACACGCCAGGGCTTCGCTCTCAGATTATGGTGTGATAAAGTCCAACACTTTCACAAGTGCGGCACCTCAACTTATAGCATTATATGAATCGGCTCAATCATGTCTTGGGTCAATAGTTGGGTTTGCCGGCCCCATGTTTTGGTGCCTACATTCTGCTCCGCGGCTAAGGTAGCACCGAGAGAACAATCTGCGATCGCCTTGTGAGCCGGGTTAACGCCATGGAGAAAGCTAAAACCGACCGGCATGATAAGGCGAGAGACTGTCGCTGCTTGAGAGGTTCTTTCGGTCCTTAAAGACTCATGCCGCTCGAGCTAAGTTCGATGATGTCCGACGGCGTGATAGCGCCCGGATTCGGTCTTCCAATACTGGGGCTTTTGCCGACATTTAAAATTATAGAATTCTATGGCTAAGTGAGAGTGTTCAAGCACTATAAGTCCGGTTGCTTTGTTCGCGTGTTGAGCGCCTCCCTAGATGGACCCAAAATGGGAACAAGAGTGCTCAAGTTTATCACCTAACACCCCAAAGACTTGTGGCTTGGGGGCCAAGCCAACGACTTGCCATCTCTCGATTTACAAAACGGCCGCATGTATGTAATATTTTAAATTAAACAAGTGCGTTCATGGCGATATAAACGAGTTTTTGGCGATAGGATAAATGCACAAAGAAGTTCACTCAAAATTACATTTCGGAGCACTTCATCCGCAATATCGCAGGCTCGCCTAGACAACTTTATAATACCGCCCGCGGCGATGCTCTCTGCCCGGCGGCGTGGGTCCGTGAGAAGCCTCTTCGCATCCAGTTTGCCCCATTGCACTTTTATGCGGCAAGGGCCCGACGAGCGCTTTCAATATAGGCGGAGCGCTGACTACATCGAGCCGGGCATGCATTCCAAGCCGCCGGCTTAGGCCAAAGTAGCTTCCTGCATGACCTCTCCAGCCACACGACTATGAGGCCCTTCATGGCCTCCTCACCACCTTTAGGAGTTCGACCACCGCTTCACCGGTCGCTTGGGGGCACTGGATGGCCGGCCTCAAGATATCGAGACCAAGACCTTCTCCGCTGAGCTCCTCCTCGCCACGAAGAATGCGGCGGCATCGACGACTACGCGCAGACCGCAAACGCCTCGAGAGCTCCGACCGGTAAGTATCCGTAATTCACATTAACATGCCTGCTTTGCATGAAAAAGGCCTTACCCGCCGCTATCTTCTTTATGTTCTCAACCTCCAAGGGCCTTCGGCCTCGCCCGGCGGATTTAGACTTTCGAGAGCCGAGGCAAGCTCGACTCGAAGTCTTGAGTCACGCCCAAACTCTCATGCTTTTCCATGAGAGCCCGGAGTCTTGCCGAACTTCCGCCACCAGTTCTCTTGCTTTTCTTCTCAGCCTGCCTGCGGGTCAGATTATGCTCGTCATGACACGGCATCCTTCGTGGCTGCCACCGTTAGTGGCCCCCGCAATACACATATTATCCTTGTTAATTTTATTTGCAACCAAAATCCTCTTCAGAAGGTACTCATTAAAAGAGGTGTTACTCACCTTCTTTTTCCTCGAGCTGCTTTTTCGCATGGCCGAGCTCTTGCTCGACCACTCGAGGTTCTTCTTCAAGACTCGACCTCCAAGCACGCGGCAGAGCTCAAGAAAGAGCCTCGCAAACCCATATTGACATATTTTTAGCAACCCTCACAGATATCTTGTTAGATCCTTAGTCCGCTTTTCTTCCAACACCGAACTAAGCATCAGGGCTACTTTGCGGTATTACATTACATAATTTTGACTTCTTACCTCAAAGCCTCGTTAGAAGGTGCGCAGTTTCGGTCAGCCCGCCTTGGCGAGGTGGACTTTCAATCACCGCACTCATAAGAGTGCGTGTTCTTCCTCGATGGAACGCTTTTAAGCGCCCAAAGAGGTTATCCGCGCCCGCTGGATGGAGGCTGCCGCGTTATGGTCTTGCCCTTCTTTCGAGGGGCCGCTTGCGCACTGAACCATTACGGGTTCCGGCGTAGAGTCCGCACGAAGTCCGGAGGTCGCTCGACGGCGCCCGAGTTTCTCCCGATGGGTCCTCTTGGGACCCCACTCGGCGCCCTGCCTGCGCGAGGGGTAGAGGCGCGACGGAATTTACGTCCGACGAGGCCAACGACCCGCCATCGAATCGGAGAGATCATCTCCGCCGGACTACGGATGAATGCGTGTTAGAAGGATACTACGGACATGAAAAGTACGGCATATAGATGATCCAGATATTTACGATCCAGCCGGACGCTCGCCCTTGAAGGCCACTCATCCTCGCCAACGCTGATGTTGGCGAACTGTCCGGGGATAGTTCTCCTCTGACCTTCGCCGCCCTGATTGGGAAGCCTTCTTCTCTCCTCCTCCGAGAGAGTACTCTCCTCCTCGCCTTTAGGGAGGAGTCCTTGTCGTTGTCGACGCCGACACGGAACTTTCGAGTCCCCGTGGCCACCTTCTTGGTTTTCTCCGCACCACGGGCGGTGCCGAACCAGAGCCTGCTAAGCGGCGCTCACTGGTCTTCGCATGGGAGCCGGCCGATGATCAGCTTGGCCTTCTCCATCCATTCCCGCCAAAGGAAGAGGCGTAATGAAACCTCACTAGAGTTAATCTAATTACCACAAGTGTCCGTAATGGGGTTGAATCACTTACCTCGCGGCCGAGATCGCGAGCTGAATCCGCGGTTTCACGGATC
>JAHHZJ010005145.1:0-17285 GCA_021437245.1 Aegilops speltoides | reverse complement strand
AAATCCCAAGATGAAGGAAGTGGTAAGAAAGGAGATACTAAAGTCCGAGGCGGTATTATTTATCCTTGGATAGTGAATGGGTAAGCCCTATCCATTGTGTCCCTAAAAAGGGAGGTATTACCGTTGTTCCTAATGATAAAGATGAATTGATCCCGCAAAGAATTATTATAGGTTATAGGATGGTAATTGATTTGTAAGTTAAATAAAGCTACTAAGAAAGATCATTACCCTTTACCTTTTATTGATCAAATGCTAGAAAGGCTATCCAAACACACCATTTCTGCTTTTAGATGGTTATTCTGGTTTCTCCAAATAATGTGTCTAAGGATCAATCTAAAACTACTTTTACTTGCCCTTTGGTACTTTTGCTTATGGACATATGCCTTTTGGTTTATGTAATGCACCGCTACCTTTCAAAGATGCATGATGGCTATATTCTCGATTTTTGTGAAAAGATTTGTGAGGTATTCATGGATGACTTCTCCGCCTATGGATCCTCTTTGATGATTGTTTGAGCAACCTTGATCGAAGTTTTGCGAGATGCTAAGACACTAGTCTCATCCCTAATTGGGAAAAGTGTCACTTTAGGGTTAATGAAGGCATTGTCTTGGGGCACAAGATCTCCAAGAGAGGTATTGAAGTTGATAAAGCCAAAGTTGATGCTATTGAAAGATGCCATGTCCCAAGGACATAAAAGGTATAAGAAGTTTTCTTTCATGCCGGTTTTATAGGAGGTTCATTAAGGACTTTTCTAAAATCTCTAGGCCTCCACTAATTTATTGCAAAAAGATATTCTTTGTCTTTGATGATGATTGTGTAGAAGCATTTGAAACACAAGAAAGCTTTGATCATCAAACTATTGTTCACCACCGATTGAATTTACCTTTTGAAATTATTGCTAGTGATTATGTCAAGGTGCTGTTTAGGGCAAAGAGTCGATAAGAAATTGAATGTTATCCAAGATGCTAGTAAGACTCTTGATACCGCCAAGAAATTATGCTACTACTAAAAAGAGTTCTTAGCAGTGTGTTTGCATGTGATAAGTTTAGACCTTATATTGTTGATTCAAAGTTACTATTCACATCGATCATGTTGCTATTAAATATCTTATGGAAAAGAAAGATGCTAAGCCTAGACTCATTAGATGGGTTCTCTTGCTCCAAGAATTTGATTGCATATTATTGATAGAAAGGAACTGAGAACCCTGTTGCATAACTTGTCTAGGTTAGAGAATGTTCTTGATGACCCATTGCCTATTAATGATAGCTTTCCGATGAACAATTAGGGTCCAATGCTTCTATATCTTCCTTGGTATGTCGATTATGCTAATTACATTGTTGCTAATATATACCGCCTAGTTTCACATACCAACAAAAGAAAAGTTCTTTATGATTTAAGACATTACTGGGATGATCCACACCTTTATAAAGAAGGAGAGATGGTGTTATTAGACGTTGTGCCCGAGCATGAACAGGAATAGATCCTACGCAAGTGTCACCAATCCTATGGAGGACACCACGCTGAGATAGAACCGCACACAAGGTACTACAATCTGGTTTTTATTGGCCTACTCTTTAAAAGATGCTCGAAGTTTTTCTTATCTTGTGATGAATGTCAAAGAATAGGTAACATTAGTAGACTCAAGAAATGCCTATGAATTATTCTCTTGTTTTGAACCGCTTGATGTTTGGGGCTTTGATTAATGGGACCTTTTCCGCCTCCAATTGGTTATACACATATTTTAGTTGTTGATTACGTTATTAAGTGGGTAGAAGCTATTCCAACTAGTAGTGCTGATCATAACACTTCTATTAAAATGCTTAAAAGTTATTTTTCCGAGGTTTGGAGTCCCTAGATATCTTATGACCGATGGTGGTTCACATTTATTCATGGTGCTTTGAAGATGCTTCTAAGTATGATGTCAATCATAGAATCGCATCTCCTTATCACCCGAGCCTAGTGGTCAAGTAGAGTTGAGCAATAGAGAGCTCAAATTAATTTTGCAAAAGACTTGAATAGATCTAGAAAGAATTGGTCCAAAAACTTGATGATGCATTATGGGCCTATAGAACCCAACAAAAATCCTATGGGATGTTCCATATAAGATGGTTTAGGAAAAGCATGTCATTTACCTCTTAACTTGAACATAAAGCATATTGGGCTATTAAAGAGCTCAATTATGACTTCAAACTTGGTGAGAAAGGTTATTTGATATTAGCTCACTTGATGAATGGAGAACCGTATGAGAATGCCAAGCTTTTCAAAGAAAAGTCAAACCGCATGATAAGAGGAAAAAAGGGAGTTTAAGAGGAGATTATGTTTATTATTCAACTCCGTTAAGATTTTTTGCAGGAAAACTTCTCTCAAAATGGGAAGGTCCCAGTTATCGAGGAGGTCTATCGTCGTGCTATAAAAATCAACAACTTCAAGGACAAACCGAGGGTGGTAAACGGTCAAAGAATTAAACATTATATTTCGTAATCCTATCAATGTTGAAACTAATATTTTGAAACCATAACCCCGAGGAATACATAAGAGACACTTTCCGAACGCCTCACCAAAAGGCATAGGTAGTGGTATAAGTAAACCACTCCAAAAAACTCTAATGGCAATTTTATCAGTTTGGATTATTTAAAATTTTAGGAAGAAAGAAGTGCCAGGGACACGAGGCTCCCACGGGAGGAGGGTGCCTCCCCAGGGCGCCCGCTTGTGGGAACCTCGTCCTGACTCCTTTTTGTATGTTACGATTTTGGTCGGTAAAATTCATTATATATACTCCCAAAGTTTTACCACCGATCACCAAATATTCTCTCTTTGCTTGAGTTTCTTGAGATTTGAACAAGATGTCATCCCAAGATTCAAGGGGAGAGATGGCTGATTATACCAAACCCAAAAGTTAGGGGATGTGGGAAATTATGGTAACGAGGAAAAGAAGATATGATCCAAAGGGAGACAAGCTCCCAAAAGAGGAATCCACTACATCAACTGGGTGTGATGGGAGCGAAGTCAAGCCCCCTAAGGTCCAATCATTCCACCATGTTTTTTGAGACAAAGGTAATATGCAAAAAGATAATGAAACTGAGCTCAGAATGAGGATCCAGGAGGAAATTTCAGCCTCAAGAAGCTAGAGAAGAAAACAAAACTTCACCCCATCAACAACTCCACTTACCACCCAAGAAATAATCACATGGGTAATCCCCTTGGCAACCGCTGCTTGGGGAGGTGCCCGATCGATCACCATCACACTTATTTTACCGCTTATTTAGTTCGATTTTAGTAGTATCTTGATCTAGTAGATTGAAGTTTTGATATCAAGTAGTTTTGAGTTTTCTTGTGATCTCTTTAGTAATCGAGTCCGTGTGCTATCTATAATAAAGATTAGTGTTGAGTCAAGGGCTTGATTTGCTATGATCTTGAGAAAGAAAGAAAAAAGAGTTCATATTGATCTTATGGATAGTGATAACTTCCACATAGAAAGTATGAGGCATAAAATTGTTGAGAGTTGATGAACGAGTTTTGGTCATCGTTAATTAATAGGAAGTGATAAGGAAAGAGGGGTTCCATATAAATATATTATTTGACATCTTTTATGATTGTGAAGCACCTTAAGTATGACATGCTAAAAGAGGATGTTGGACAAGGAAGAAACTAATGGTTTTGTTTTCCAATCTCGCTTAAAGTATATTGTCATGACCTTCCAAACATGTTGAGCTTCCTTTCCCCTCATGCTAGCCAAAATTTTGCACCAAGTAGAGATACTACTTGTGCTTCCAAATATCCTTAAACCCAGTTTGCCATGAGAGTCCACATACCTACCTATGGATTGAGTAAGATCCTTCAAGTAAGTTGTTTCTCAAAATAAAAATTGTTCTAAATATGGACTTATTATGCAGAAAAATAAGCTTTGTACAACTTGTTGTGGAAGTAATAAAAGCGAGAGCATAATAAAGGTCCACAAAGGGGCAATATAAAGGACGTTTTTGCATTAAAACGCGCATGACAACCTTTCCCCTCAAGGGCCTATCTTTTATTTATGTTTTATTTATGTTGAGTCAAGGTGATCCTCACCTTCCCCTTTTCATTTTATCCTTTGGCAAGCTCTTCGGTTTGAAAGATATATATATATCCAATTTGTAAGTTTAATAGGCTATTATTGTTGAACACCTAAAGGTGAATACGTGGGAGGCAAACAATAAGCCCCTATCTTTCTCAAAGGTCCCAAAAACTCATAACCACAAGTATTGGTGAGTGTTAATTTAGGAGACTACAGATAGTTGATATGTGACTTGTAAAAGTCTATTATTGATCTTTTCCATGTTAGATAAATTGCAATTGCTTCAAGATGAGATTATAGTTTGTTGTTCCCAATGAAGTTTTTGAACCATACTTGACATTGTGAATTGTTATTACTTGACATAGGAAATCATATGATAAAATCTATATATGTTGTTGTTATTAGAATGATCATGATGCCCTCAGTCCGATTTTATTTTTATCGACACCTCTATCTCTAAACATGGGACATATTTTCGATTTGCCCGCTTGAGGACAAGGAGGTCTAAGCTTGGGGAGTTGATACGCCATTTTGCATCATGCTTTTATATCAATATTTATTGCATTATGGGTGTTAACAATTATATCTCAATTTATGGTATTCTCTTATTTTACAAGGTTTACATGAAGAGGGGAATGCCGTGAATTCCCGGGAAAAGGAGCAAACGTTGAAACCTATTTTGCAAACTCCAAAAGTCTTGAAACTCCATGAAACAACTTTTTGGATTTAATAAGAATTTATGAGCAAAGAAAGGGGGGCCCACTGCCCAGAGATAGGGCCCCCAGGGCGCGCCTCCCATCTCCGGGCCTCCGTTCCGGCCCCATCTTCCCTATATATCACTTTTACCCCAAAAAATCGGGCAAGCTTACGGAGAAACTCCGCCACGAGGGAACCTTGGAATCAATCTAGGGCTCGTGGAGCCCCGGGGACATCCCGGAGGGGGAAATCATCACAACGATCCTCTCATCGAGGGGGTCAATCTCCATCAACATCTTCACCAGACCATCTCCTCTCAAAACCCTAGTTCATCTCTTTGTATCCAATCTTGTATCAAAACCACAAATTGGTACCTGGGTTGCTAGTAGTGTTGATTACCCTTGTGTTGATGCTAATTGGTTTACTTGGTGGAAGATCATATGTTCGATCCTTATGCATATTATTACCCTCCGATTATGAACATGAATATGCTTTGTGAGTAGTTAGTTTGTTCCCGAGGACATGGGTGAAGTCTTGCTATTAGTAGTCATGTGAATTTGGTATTCGCTCGATATTTTGATGAGATGTATGTTGTCTTTCCTCTAGTGGTGTTTGGAACGCCGATACATGACACTTCACCATTATTTGGGCCTAGAGGAAGGCATGGGAAGTAATAAGTAGATGATGGGTTGCTAGAGTGAAAGGTTAAACCCTAGTTTATGCGCTTTGGTTAGGGGATTGGACCATATGTTTAATGTTGTGGTTAGGTTTAAATACCTTTTGGGCGAGCCAATAGGGGTTAATCATAAGGGGATGCTTGTCCAAGTTAGGGCAAACCCAAACCGTCCACCCACATATCAAATTATCAAAGTACCAAGTGAATCATATGAACGTGATGAAAACAAGCTTGACGATAATTCCCAATGTGTCCTGGAGTCTTTCTTCATTATTAGAATTTGTCCGGCTTATCCTTTGCTTCCAAAGGATTGGGCCACCTTGCTGCACTTTATTTACTTTATTTACTTTTTTTTATTATTTATCTTATCACAAACTATCTATCACCCACATTTAAAGGTTGGAGAAAACCTTATCGAAAACCGCTTATCATTTCCTTCCCCTCGTTTTACATTTACTTATCGAAGGACTACGATAGATCCCCTACACTTGTGGGTCATCAAAAAGCCCGTTAATATTAGGCTAAATAAAATTGCAAATGATGGTACAACACCCGCCCCACCCATTATAAGATTTTATACATGTATATATGAATCATTAAATTAAGGTAAAAAATTAAGGTAACACTTTCCTTGTTGCTATTTCCGGGATTGCATATTTAGTCATTCAAAAATGCATGTTGTTGTTTTAATATATTAAATATAGCCCTAGTTAACCCAATCGATAAATTTAGAAACAAAGGAAATGTCCTGATTTGAGATTAACCCTTTATCGATTCGGGTGGTACCAAAACCGAGATCCCAATGGAGTACATATAAGCAATGCATGAAACTAACCTTGATGGAAAACCACTATTCTCAATATTGTCCCAGATGAGACATAAAAGGCATTTAACACAACAAAGAAACATCAACCAAATATATCCATGGTAGACAACATAATTCAAAATGATAGTTCAAAGGTAGGCTTGCCCTTAGTTAAAAAACAAGAATTGAAAGGTGTGTTAACCATCGCATAACATTTATAAAAACAAATAGTCATCCAAACGGTATTATGTAGGAAAAAGTACACCGTGTCGGGAAATGAACACCTTGGGGCAGGCCCTTTTCGTTTTGGAGCGAGATCGCAAAGGGAGTGGATCGAGGAGAAGAGCGATTTTTACCAGCTTGAGCTTCCGGAGAAAACCCTAGCGCTTTGTGGTTGTATTGTGTTTGCCGAGGCGGGAGTTTTTTTAATGGTTTAACCTTCCACGTTGGCATGGGCCTTTTTATAGGCTCAAGGGGTCACCCCGTGGCAACGCATGGGGGTAAAAGTGTAAAAGGTGTGGTTGGTACAACGCTTACGGCCCCACCTAACACCACGCCGGGACAAGAGATTTAATGCCCCCGCTTCACCCAAATAGTGCAAAGACCAAGAGGGGCGCCACCGCTGCCACGATGGCCATTTGTCATCTCCCTACACCGCACCCGCCAAACCCTTTCGCCACGCCCGAACGATCTTGTTGGTTCCCGCGGTGCCCGGGAGCGGCAAGAGTGGTTTGGAAGCGCCTTTGCCCGGGCGTTGTCTTGCCGCTCCGGCTTGTCGCATGGGTCTTGCCGGACGCCGGGCGCCCGCAAGTTACTTGAAATGCCTTGGGTTCTGGCAAGCCCTCTTGCCCCTTGTCTTCTCGCTAAAAAACACTTTGTTCTTGAATGGCCCAATAGGAACTACGGAGGATTTGGGTCACCCCAAGCCTTGCAAGGCCGGGCGCCGCCAAGTTCGGGATACTAAGGCCCTACTTTAGTAACGAAGAGCCCCGGCCGCCATAATTTGCCGAGGTTGGGCCGGCCCAAACAGGCACGGCACCCGCGCCTGGGTCCACACCAACCGACCCATATCCACCGGGCCCCCAGAACCAAAGCCCAAATGCGCATCGGGGAGAGATCGTGGGTGATTCTTTATTAAAAGCATAATGTTCGCCCCTCTTTATAAGGGGAAACAGGGTCGTTTCACCTTCGCCACTTATGTTCCAATTCGAAATTCCCCACTTCCGCTTCCAAAGCCGAAGAGGGCCTTATCGCCGGGCCCAACGCCTCGATCTTCCTCACCGCCCGCCGGATCCAAGACCGGAAGGGGAAAGAACAAGGCTTGAGGCGCCCAAGGAGCGGCAACTTTTCCCCCGAGCCTCCGCCAAGGAGCCGAGGGAGGTTCTATCTTCTTCCGGGACGGAGACGGAAGATCCCAAATGCGGTATTCTCTCCGCCGCTTCCACTTAGAAACGGGCTCCAAAAGGATACCCCTTCGTCGTTTTTATTAGGCTCGCCCCCTTCTTCCCAATTTTTTACATCATGAACACCACGGTTCCACCTTCTTGATTTCACCCCAACGCTTTCCACCATGGCGGTTTTCGACATCTCCGCGAGAACTTTGTCGGAATCCACCCAAACGTAGCCCTTTTTCCGCCACTACTTCATGCCCGGTCGAGAGGAGAGCCCTTAGTCGGGATCGCCGGATCTCAGAGCCCATGAAGGAGGTCTATTCCGAGGAGGAGCCCGCAAAATGGGAGGGGGAGAGCGGAATGGTGTTTGATCGTGATGGGAACCCCAGCTGCTCACGCCCGCACTAAACTCCAAAGAAGGCGCGAATGATTGAGCGCTCGCGGATGATGCTAGATCAAGATTGCCACCCCCGGATCTTGTGACTCAGCCGGGCTTATTTAGGCGCTGGGCGCTGGACTTTCGCCACACGTCTCCAAGAGAGGGGAGACCCCGGCTGTTCGGGGTCCCGGATTATTGCCCGGCCTCAACTTTAATTTTAGTGTCTTGGGTTGGATGGGATGCTCAAGGAGCTGTTCAAGCATGACCCCAATCATCCCGAAAGGGTTCGACCCCGCAGGCATCGCCCCCGTCAACTCCCCCGACGATCCGCAATGATGCCGGAGGCGACCGATGGAATTATTCCAACTTAGAGCCCGCCGACGCGCGGGCCAGCTTCGATAGCTTGGTGGAGGTTAGTCCGGCCGAGAAAGAGGGAGCCTCACCCGCACACCACCGAAGAAGAGATGCGCGACGCCACCACGGAAGAGGCGGGGAAGGCCGGGCCTGGGCGAGTTCGGGCTCGGGAGGAGGAGAGGAGCCAGGCCCAAGCCGACGGACGAGCTTGTCGGGAGATCCCCAAAGGGAGATCCCGGTTAAATCGAGCGAGCCCGCCGAGGGTGCTAGTGGCCGTTTTCAAGCAGCTTGCGCGAGCTCCCAGGCAGCCCCCCCACCAAGAAGGCGCCCCAGGACCGGGACGAAGGGGGCAGAAAAAGAGCCACCAGGACACCCCCCCGAAGCACCATTGGAGCATCTCACGCCGGAAACCGGGGGGTCCTTCAGCCGCCGTCGATCCCGCCAGCTCCCGCTAAGGCCAAGGAGCCTCCCCCCCACGCGAAGAGTATCGACTTGACCTTCCCCCAAACCACGGGAGCAAGAAGAGGAGTAAGCCCTGACTTATATTTCTTCAATTTTGCTTTCTTGTCTTGTATCGATCCGCTTTTTCAACCTTGTTCCTTTCAAGACTTAGAGGGCCGAAGAGAGCCAAGGTCCCCGTGGTTGTCATCGAGGACGCACCCGCCGGATTTATTAAAGGGCCGCCAGACCACCTTGTCGGACCCGCAACTACCTCGGAAGCCCTCCCCAGCCCCCAAAGAAGTGTATAGTCTTACTTCCTGGTTTAAAGGGTGTTCTTTTTCTTTGGATATTTGTCTGTTGGTTTACTTGTGTAGGAGCAAGGCTCACCAGAGCACCCGCCCCCCGAGGTGATCCTTAACACCCGCCAAGGGCGGATTCCCGGCAAGGAGCGCCCAAAAGGGAGAGGTCCCAAGGGCGTCCCAAGGACGGACTAGCATCCCCGGGGAGCCCATGACTACAGAGCCCAAAGAAAGGTAATCCTTCTTGCAAAACTTCCTTGGGTTCTTCTTCTTCCCGATCTTCTTTTGGATATTTGTTGACTTTTCTCCCTCTTCCCGCCTTCCATCCTCCTTCCACGGAGCCGATGGAGACCGAGGCCACGCAAGGAAACGCGAAGAACACCGACGATGCGCCAATCAAGAGGAGGCGGCCATGATCCCGGGCCGACGAAGAGGGCAAGGCTGCCCCGGGCAGAGCCGGCGAGGGTCCGTGATCGACCGACACCCTCGCGGAGCGCAAGGCGCCACGATCCGACCCCTCCGCTTTGACAGCCAGTTCAAGAGTTTCCCACCCGCTACTTGAAGGCCCGAGGTTTTCATCAAGCCCCCGGGGCCGAGCCTTTGGGGCCGGAAGGAGAAGTTTTTGATGGAGAAGTGTTTCTTGGGGGAAATGGTCGACCCCAAAGAAGAAGGGTGAGCTCGAGGGGAAAAGCGGAGGTGCATTACTCTACCGCACCCGAAAGCCAAACCGAGTCCCGAAGCGCTTTGCGCAAAGGGAGGGACATTGAGAAGCATGCGGAGGAGCTCCGAGCCGAACCGAAGCCTCCGTCCATTGGGAGGAAAGGGCGAGCTTGTTGAGGCGCCAAAGGCCTTCCTCTCGAGAAGGAAGGAAGAGGAACAGCGTTGCCGAGGAGCGTCCGGGGAAGGCGAAGGAGCGGAAGGTCAACTGACAGCTTGAGGAGGGCTTGGCGAGGAGACACTTGGGGGCCTGGGCGGGCGATGCCCCGCAGCCAGAGGCCGGCAAGAAGGAGCTGGAGGTAAAAGTGGGCAGCCCAGAGGCCGATTCGGCGAGAAATGAGGGCCCGGCCCAACGCGAAGCGGAAGGACGCCTCGCCACGGCGAAGGGGGTCGCCTCGAGAGGGGCAAAGAGTGAACGCCGCCAAGGACTCTAATGCCGATTCGAAGTTGAAGGCCGGACCGAGACGCGGACGGCCCAAGAAGCGGAGGAGACCTTAAAGGAGATCAATAGAGGCGCCGGAGGGCCGCCAAACCCAAACCTTCGTACTGTGGAGCTCGACGAAGGCCTGGAAATCGCCCTTTATCGACGAGGAGCGGCCTACATGGAGGGTTTCGGTACCCTTCGATGAGAACCTCCACCCGCCCAAGCTCACTGTTTTTCAATGGCGTGGCGGGCCTCCAAAGAACTCCGGAAAGGATCCCAAGCAGCGGGTCCGAAGTCGCGACGACCCGCCAGAGTTCGAGAAGGTGCCGTGAAGGTGGCCTTCCAATCCCGCCCAACCTCACCAACGCCCTCAAGAAGCCGCGGGTGCTGATCTTGAAGAGTTTAAAGCCCTTGTCGCACCCATTGTGGACAAGGTGAATGAAGTCGAGGGTTGATGGTGGCAAGACTAGGCCCTTTTTTTCCTTTTTCCGCCCTAGACATGTTATGGGAACAATCTATTAGAGCGCCGTTATCTTTGTAATATAATTTTATCTTGGGCAGATTTCATGTTATCTCCTTTACGATTTTCCTTTGTATGTTTTTTTTACCCACGCTTTTAGGGAACTTGCTTGCAGTAACCTTTAAAGGCTAATGCAAAGGTCAGCTGTTGCCCCAAGAAACCTTGTCGCAACTAGTCGAGACACTTGTTGTTGGCGGACTCCAAAGTGGGCGAATAGCTACGAGTTGGTTCCCCGCATGTGTTTTCCATAAAAGCATGGGGCTCAAGGAAGATCATTTAAAAATTTAAAACTGATTGTCCTCAAACTTTGGCAACTTAGCTTTTTTCGTCGCTTATGCTCCGAAGGCGAATTTCTTGAACGACGCTCGTCCACACCATTATCTTCCTCCTCCCCGTAAACTTGTGGGCAAGGGAACCTTCCTTTTGAGAAAAGAAAGAAGAGAAAATAAAGATATGGAGCCTTGGGTTATCCTACTTGGTAGGTGCTGCAAAAGTGTCGATAACACATGCAAAAAATAGAAAGCATGAAGTTGACAAGATTTGTGGATCACATGAGCTTTATTTACGCACGGATCCGGGCTCCTTGGCAAAGGGTTACATGCAACAGCGCAAGGTTTTATAAGGTGGTTGCCAACAGTTCCGAACCCTTTATGGTTAAAACTTACGAAGATGCTCTATGTTCCGAATTGCTCACCGAAAGCCATCTTCGGTCTCAAGGTGGACAACGCCAGCCTAGTGACTCGCCACCCGATAAGGGCCTTCCCATTCGGCCAACTTGTTGGAATTTTGGGGATTGAACGCGTAAGAACAAGGTCGCCTAGACTTCGCATTAACTTTATGTTATGGTGGGCGCAAGGCTTGCGGTATCGAGCAGCCATATCGCACAAGACGATCTTCCAAGGAGCACCATCTTGTCGCAGCGCCTTGCTCAAGCTCATCATAAGCGAGCACTCGAGGCGATCCGATACGAAGTTCCGTGGGAGAACCCCGCCCATAAACTAGAGCGAAGGTGTCCGCCGGGCTCGATTTGGCCATCCGACGACCAAAGAACCACCGCATCCTCGATCCCTTTTCCGACTTTCAAATCGGTTCGGTTTGAGCCCGAGCACTTCAAATTTTTTCCGCTGACCCTGCTTCGGTGAGCAAAGGGCGCACTGGCGCCAAGATCTTGGACGATCCATGAAGGTGCGGTCGGAACCCGCGGTCGCCGGTGATGATCCTGGGGATTCCAAACGCAAACAATCGACCAAGAACTTGACCGCCACCTTCCTCATCGCTTCCACTTCCGCCACTTCGTGAACTTGTCGATTGCAACGCATAAGATCAAAGCCCCAACCGGGAAAGGGGCCGAGATGTCGAGCCCCGCAAAAAATGGCCGGATAAAGGGATCGCCCGAGAGCTTGAGCTGGCGGTGTATTCGCTGAATGGAACCGCACGCTTACACTTTGTTACTTGTGCCTGATCCCGAGGGTTGTTGGCCAAAGAAACCTTGCCAAAGCCTTAGTTTTGCGCCAATGTGGGACCATATGCCTCCATGTATCTCCGCCAAATTTTTCCATCTTCCCGGAATGCACTTCAATTTCAATTGTTGAATCTTTTCTTCGAAAGATGTCGCAAACCGGTACATACTTGATTGCCGCTACTTTCCGCTTCTTCGCCTTCGGGAAGTTCTCCCGTCTGGGAAACGGAAATCAGGCCACCTGGAGCTTGCTCGACAACAAGGACTAAAGGGAATATAGGGTCGCGGAACATCCGCTTACGGAAGAACTCGGTCACCGAGCTTGATGTTCCCGCAAGCTTGCCAAGCAAAACTTGTGGGAGCGTCCTTAACGGAACAAACCCTTGGGCTTGTTGAGGATCGCCTCAACACTCTTGGTGTTGATCTTGGGGACCTTTGGCAGCGGGGAGCTCCGGAAAGTAGTCACCGAAATCAACTTCCTTTTTGTTGGCCAATGATGGTGTTGATGGTTGAGTCCTTTGAGCACAAATATTCCGGTTCCAGGTAACTTAGGTGGGACTTTGACAAAGCATCCGCAATGTCGCTCGAGCTCGTAACATGTTCCATCCAGGGCCAAAGTGCTCTTCCAACTTTCTCACTTCATCAATGTAAGCTTCCATCAATGGACTCGATAATCTTTGTTTATTAACGCTGTCAAGTCACCCCCGATAATGAGCTTTTGATCCCAAGGTCGCAGGATCTCGAGTCCCAAGCAAACCTTCATACTGCAGATTGTTTGTTGCTTGCTCCTTGGGAAAGTGATCCGACTATGTACTTGATGTGTCTCCGGGGCGAAAGCAAGACGCCGCACCGGTGCCTTGGTAAAAACCATCAAAGAATGACTTTTGCTCGCCCCGACGGGATGCTCGCTTCGAATCTCTTCTCTTTCGCCCACCGCTATGAACTCTACCAATGCTCGACTCGATAGTTGAGGTGTTTCAAACTTAAGGCCAAAACTTGTGCCCAAAGGCTCACCGACAATCCCGCCGCTTCCGGATTCCAGATCCTCTTCAAAAAGCGAGTGACGATCGGATCTCATGTGCTTGAAAGTAAGGCGAGCTTTCGAGGCCATGAGAAGGCCGGCAATTTCGCACACCGAGCCTCGACCTAGCCCCCAGAAGGGAACTAAAATAAAGGCCGACCATTTTCTTCGCATCCGTGGTCGGCAGATCCATCCTTGTCGGGATCAACTTGTCGAGGAAGCCCCGCTTGTTTCGAATGCGCTTTGCCGGTCGCCGGCTCATCATCCGCCCCTCTCCGCTAATTAACGCAGCACTAACCATAGATTGGCCGAATATAGCAAAGAACTTCTCTTTGGCCTAGGTCAAGTATTGAGTGGAGGTGTATTCTTCAAGTCCCCAGCGCAGCCTCCACTTAGTCCTTTCATTGACCTGCTTTTCAATATTTTAAAACGGGCGGGCCCAGATTTAGAGATGAACTGAGAGCAGCCACGAGCCGGCAAGTTCAGACATCCTTGACCGCTTTGCTTCAATCGCTCAATGGCCTTGATCTTGTTTGGCCATTCCCCGAGAAAAAGAACCCAGAAGCTTGCCGAGGGGACTCCAAACACGCACTTCTGGGTTGCTTGAGGTTGATCTTAGGTTTGGAAAGTCTGCCAAACCTAACGAGTTGCCTTCTTGCTCGACCACTATGTCATCCCTCAGAGGCTTCCACATTTGTAATGGGCTCAAAAGCATGATCGACTACTCTTGCAAATGCGAACCTGCATTCTTTAATCCAAAAGCCATCCGAAAAAAAAGACGCCACAAGGAGTGATGAATGTGGTCTTCCTCATCCTCTTCCCATGAAGATCTGATGGTATCTAATATGCATCAAGAAATGAAAGCAAATCACATCCCGGAGTCTTAAGGGTCAATGCGCCGCAAGGGAAATGGGTCTTTGGGACAAGCTTTATTGACATCGAAAGTCAAAAAGCCTCCATTTCGCTCGCTTTGCACACCCAGATTGGCCAACCACGGGATGGAGCAACCCCCACAAGGCCCGCCGCTTCCAACTTCGATTCTTCGCAATGAATTTCGCCCACGCTTTTTCTTTCTCGCTGACGGGCCCAAGGAACGACGCAAGGTGGTGCTCAATTACTCGAACACCGGGATGTCGATTCCATGCAAACACCCGACCCCCAGAAAGCAACGAGCACGCTTCCTATTTAGGGTCAGCTGGCAATGATGGTGAAGGTACCACCAGGTGGCCCTCCTTGGGACACCTTCTTGGTCTCCGGGAGCGCGCTTTCTTACACTTGCCTGGAGCTTGATGGTGGCCCTGACGGTAGCGCAGACCAAGAGGTGCGCCCGGAGGGGCATCGGAGCTCTTGCCGGACTTGGTCTTTTCTTCCCCGGAGCTTCAGGCAAGTGTCTTTGCCGGCTTTCGCTTCCCCGATAAATCTTGTTTGGTATAAGGGCATCTTTTCTTGTCACCGGGGAGATGACACTTATCGGACCGCATCTTGAGCACGCTAGCATAGTGAGAGGCTGCCATGAACTTCGAGGGGGCCGGTATCCCATTGTAGGGTAATGGGAAATCAACGACGCCAAAAGTGACCTCTCCCCTGAAATTCAATTCCCAAATGTCACTAGCAAATAATCTTCCCTTCGCTTGCTCCCCCGGTTAATTTTGAATGTCGGTTCCCATCGAGCCTTGCGTGGATCCGGTTCCGAGTACCCGAGGAGATCGATTGCCGCCCCGCCAAACTAGCATCTTTGTGACTTTGAGGTTGCGGATAGTTGGTGAGACCAAATTGGCAAGCACCACCGCAGTGCGATCGTGGGGTCCTCAACATCAAAGATGATAGGCGGGACCACTTCGCAGGCTTTGGGACTCAACTAGAGGTTTCCGCATTAACTTCCCGCACCCATTGTTTGAGCCCGTGGGGATGCAGAAGCACGCCCCAACACACGTAACCTTCGGGCTTTAAATTCGCCATCGCCCTCATCTTCATCCACCCTTCATCATCGCCTTTCATTCGCCCTTGTCGCCCGGGAGGTTTTCTTTCCCCGTTAGCCTTGGGACGCCCTCCCCCCGGACGCTTTTCCGGATCCACCAGCCCTTCTTGGGCCTTTCTTTGTCGGGTGTGCCAGCCCCCGTGCTCAACCTTTTGCAACTCGAGATCATGGCCCTTGGTTCTGTGGATCTTGCAATATGCTTTTCGGAGCCGGCCCTTGTTTCGGGGCCCCAGGTTCGCTTCCTTTTCATCCCGGCCGGACCGCTCGAAACTACCCATCTTTGCCTTTTCTTCTTGTTTCCCCGGTTTTTCTTTGCCGCATCCTCACCGCCGACCTCCCGCTTCCATTCTCCCGGAGTTTTCCTCCTCAAAGACATGCGCACTTGTCGCCAGGCTTAGCTCATCGACGCCTCAATCTTGCCACGCCATCTCCTCCCGATCTCGCGCGACGTCGGGAACCGCTTAAGACCGCGGGTGGAATCGGATGTTGCGCGACTTGGTTAATTCAATGTACTTTAGGGTTCTTCCTTCGGGCGAGGATGAAGATCGCCCGCCGGGAGGCTTGTTCCCGAGGCCAAAACCGATGGCACATCCGCCCATGAGGATATGGAGTTGTCCGCGTATGAGCCGACTCGACGGGCTTGAGTCAGGGAAGTATTCAGGATTTTCGGCCCCTTCGCAGCTTGCACCGCATGGTGTAGATGGAGAACCCACGGATGCAACCGCCATCATATTTTTCGGGCATCACACCGACTTGCCGACCATGAGGAACGCAGGCAACCTACGTACGGAAGTCGCCGTTCTCGGGCGCATGCATGTCGACAGAGGCCACCCGGTCCGATTGACGCCCGCTTTCTTCCCCAAACAGTATGAGCGCCTTCTTGTTGTCTTTTGAAGAACTTGGCGTGATCGCGACGAGCTTGGGATCCGATGACGTGGAGTCGGTCGAGGGACCCGCGAGGGCGATCTGGCCTTCGTGGGAGTGACGGGGTTGCACCCCACCGCCTTGTCGCCATCGGGCCCGCAACCGCTGCCGCGGGCATTCGCGTTATGGGCCGGCGGGGAGGCTTTGAATGGTGGCCTCCACCAAAGATGTCGGGAAACAACACCTATGGGGCAGGGCCCCTTTTCCCTTCGGGGAGGGAGATCGCACAAGAGCGGATCGAGGAGAAGCCGAGGATTTTACCCAGCTTCGAGCTCTCCGGAGATAATATCCTACCGCTGTTTGTGGTTGTATTGTGTTCTTGCTCGAGAGCTGGGAGTGTTTGTTTCAATGAGTCAACCTCCCCACGCTGGCATGGGCTCCTTTATAGGCTCAAGGGGTCACCGGGTGGCAACGCATGCAGGGGTAAAAGTGTAAAAGGTGGTTGGTACAATTTTTACAAAGGCCCCTACCTAACCTCGACGCCGGGGACAAAGAAAGCCCGGCCCGCTTCACCCAAACAAAGGAAAGCGATTTAGGGCGCCACCGCTACAATGGCCATCTTGTTATCTCCGCCCCAACTGAGCGGGCCCACCTCGCCACCGCCCGAACGATCTTGTGGTGACACATCGACGGATGCGCCAAGCTTGTCGCCGGGTCTTGACGGACGCCGGGGTCGCGACAAGTTACTTGAAATGCCTTTGGCCTTCCCGCAAGCCTCTTGCCGGGTTTGTCCTTCCCAAGCCCTCTTGCCGGGCCTTGTCTTCGCTAAAACACTTTGTTCTTGAATGGCTCCAATAGGAACTACGGAGGATCTTGGCGCACCCAAAGCCTTGCGCTGGGCCAACCCTGGAAAGTTCGGGATACTAAGGTACCCCTACTTTAGTACACCGAAACCGGTTATTGTTAAAAAACAAAAGGCATGTTAACCCAATATCCTTAATAAACCAAATATCGAATTCATAGTGTTATTGTTGAAACGTTATTGATGAAATTAAATTGCATGGCAAATAGTTGCAATATAGAGCATCCATTGTGAAGAACTAAATAAACAAGGCATAAGGCCATCTCCCATCCTTTAAAAGTTAAAGGGCTAAAACTTTAGTGGATATATATATTAAAGGAAATATGCCCTAGAGGCAAAATAAAG
>JAHHZJ010005144.1:0-15035 GCA_021437245.1 Aegilops speltoides | reverse complement strand
GCCGACTTCAGCGCCAATGTGCGCGAAGGGAAGAGGGAACCTGGTGGCGGCCACCACCGGGTCTTGACGCTCGGCGAGCGCCGCCCGACACTGAGGCAAGCCGCTTCAAAGAAGCGGGTCAGATCCTCTTGGGAGACTTTTCTTTCTTTCTCATGGAGAACAGCGATTAGAGCCATTGCAGCAAGACGGAGCAAGGCCCAGAAGGAGGAGAAGGTATGATAGATCGGAAGGGCGCGCTGCTCCATACTTATAGCGGCGAAGGTAAAGCGCCGATTCCACGATCGCAGTAATCATCCGGGCGGTTACCAAGGCGCTGCTGGAAGCGGAGGCGCCCACGCCCAATCAACCGCCAGCGGCGCCTAAGGCCATAGGCTGTTAGGGCTCGCGACGCTCAGACTTGCCCTTTCGCCTCGCAGCTAGTTCGGCGTGCGGCCCGGCTACTGCTGGCGTCGGGAACGGGGTCCCAGACTTGCTCGCTTGCGGCCCGCGACGTGGCTCAAAGGAGGCCCAAGACAGCCCATCTTCATCAACACAGCTCAAGACCTCGTGAGGGGCTGAGATGGGCGGACGACAAGGAGCTTCTCGTGCACGCCTCGCCAGCCGGGCACATGAGGAGGCGGAGAATTCAAGGTGGTACTCACGAGGTGCCCATGACGCAAGCCATGACGCACTAAGGGCGCCACGGGCGCCAGCCTGCAAAGGTCCTCCTTTCCTCTTTGGTGCAAAGGAGCAAGCGAGAGGGAGCATCAAGCAAAGGCGCCCATTTCGTGCAACAAGACCAAGACCAGCCCAACGGCCGGAAGGAAGTCATTGGAGCCCAAGCCGCATCACCACCAGAGCCTTTGACAAAGCGAGGACCAACTTTAGTCAGATAAGTGTACCCGCTGTTCCCTTCAAATGGCCAATTGTTGGCGCCTTCCCGCTAAATATTTGGGAGAGGCCTGTGGCCTTGCCTACAAATAGGACTAGCCACCCCTGTGGTAGAGGCATCCTGACCTGACCTAGCAATCGGGATCCTCACGAAGAAACCAGAGATAGAGCGATTAAACTCATCCCAACAGTTCATCGTGATCATCCAAGAATGATCGCGAGGCTGTTTCGCCTTGTATTGTTCGCCATCAAGCCCAAGACGCAATCCACCACACCACACACGGAGTAGGGTATTACACCACAATGGTGGCCTCGAACCAAGATAAATCTTGTGTCTCTTGTGCTGCTCAGCTTAGTAGTTTAGGCCTTAGCGATTCGGGCGAGGAGCGAGCCAGAGGGTTGAACCTCCGCACCCCAAGGTTCGAACCTTAAGGGTCTGCCGAACCCGAACCGACATTGTAGTGGGACCGACCGTGAGCGTAAGTAGCAGGGCTCGGAGGATGCATACCAGCCATGGAGGCGCTGTAGAGGTTGACGTGTACTCGTGATTTACCTCCTCCTTCCTCGGCGCTCTGCCCTTCTTTCTCCCGGAGACGGAACGGCCTTCCATCTTGCCTCATGGGCGCGTGGTGGCCGCGACGAAGTCGGTGTTAGGATGAGACGGAGGAGACCGAGGAGGTGTCATCGCGCCTCCCGGTGGGACAGGAGGCAAAGGCGCGGAACCGAGCTGGTCGCGACGAGGAGATCGAGGCTTGGGACTCCGGGTGCTGGACACGAGCGCAGCGGTTGGAGAAGAAGGGAGGGGTTGGATCGGAGGGCGCCATCATGGATCAGATCTGATGTAGGACGGAGAGCCGAGGTTGGGATCTGGATTAAAAGTAGAGAGAGAGTGAAACGGACCTGTGGAAGGACGGTGGGAGACGATGGGAGAGCGGCGGTGGAGCCGCTGCCTTCGATTTGGATCGGGAGAGAAGAGAGATAGGTTGTCAGGCGGGCGGATCTCGCCATGGACGGCCTCCGACCTGGATCCGTGCCATGGGTGAGAGGGAGAGGCGGCATGATTGTTGGCCGGGAAGGATCATGGCGATGGGGGTGGAGGTGGGCGCAAGGAGGAATGCAGCGCTAGGGTTCGCGAGAGAGTGGGGTGGGGTTGGGTGCCTCGAGAGAGGGGGTTTGTTGTGGGTTGGATGGATGGACGGATGGACGGTCAGATGGATGCCATGTCATCGATCCAAGCCACAAGTAATTCCACCAATCGGAATTAAGTTTTTGTAGGTCTTTTTTCCTTTTTTTTCTCTTATAGGGCAAATGTCCTATGCTATGTCAAAATTCATGGCAAAGTTTGTCCAAATTATCTCATATTTTTCATAAGTGTGCATATTGGAATGACAAACAATGTTGCTAAAGGTAATTTTCATTTTCTTTGCACAAAAATTTTATTTTCCATTTTTCGAGTACCCCAAATGAGGTTTTTTTGTGAAGGACCTACCATTTATTTGTTGCAAAATTATACCAAATCAATTTTCTAAAATACTAGGCCATATTTAATGCACAATTGACCAAATGGTTGGGTGTAAAATTTGTGATCCACCGTGAAAAGACAAATTTCGCCAATTTAGGTGGAAGCGGTCAAATTTGAACTGCAGCTACCTCATAGTTTGCTCTTTACTTTTTCTAGAAATCATTTCTAGGTACATAAGTATCTATTTAATCAAAGAAGCATCAACATTTTTCCAAGATTCAACCACTAGCTAGGAACGGTCATTCCTGCCGTTTTGACCGCATTTTGAAACAGGCATAAAAAATTCAAAAAAATCAAAAAATTGGAAAACCTTCGCATTGTGTCGTTAGATATGACCAAGTTGCCAGGAAAAATAATAAACTTGTAATACGGAAATTATTTTAAAAAAGTGTTCTCAAAAATGAGCTATCATGTGTGAAGATTCATGGTTGTCAAGCCAAATGATCAATCTTATGGCCACATTCATGGCATAGTTTGTTCAAATGATCTCATATTATGCACAAGGGTGCATCTTGGAATTCCAAACAATGTTGATTTGGGGAGTTTTCACTTTCATTGCACAAAAGAGCCATTTTCCATTTTCCGAGTGCCCCAAATGAGGTTTTTTTGTGAAGAACCTACCAAATAATTATTGCAAAATTAGACCAAATCATTTTTTAAAATACTAGGCCACATTTAATGCACAATTGACCACATGGTTGGGCGAAAAGTTTTGATCCACTCGTGAAAAAGACAAATTTCCGCCGATTCAGCTTGGAAGCGGGTCAAATTTGAACTGCAGCTACCTCATAGTTTGCTCTTTATTTTTTCCAAAAATCATTTCTAAGTACATAAGTATCTATTTAATTAGAGAAACATCAAGAGTTTTCTGAGATTCAACCACTATCTAGGAACGGTCAAGCCCGCCGTTTTGACCACATTTTGAAACGGGCATGCCGGGGAAAGACTGATCCACGAACACCTATGGGACGCGGACCGAGCCCCTTTCGTTCGGGGGGCGGAGATCGCCAAGAGCAGATCGAGGCGGCTACACGAGCGATTTACCCAGCTTCGGAGCTCTCCGAGAGATAATACTCCTACGCTGCATGTCCTGATTGTATTGAGTTCTTGCTCGGAGCGCCGAAAGTGCTACAATACACACTAGCTGCTAACGAGGCCGAGCGTGAGTGTTTTCGCTTCGAACCCCCACGCTATGCATGGGACCTTTATATGCTCAAGGGTCACCGCAGTGGCAACGAGACAAGGGTAAAATGGAAAAATGTTAGTTGGTACAACTACTTGTACAGTGTATCATACCTAACCCCGACGGCAGGGGACAAAGGCATTAAATGCCCGCTCGCTCGCCCAAACAAAGGCAAAAGGGACCGTGGGGCGCCACCGCTCCACGATGGCAATCTTGTCAGCTGTTTGCCACCTCGCACCGCTGGCTACACGGCTCTTGCCACGCTGCTACCGAAAGGTCCCAGAGCGACATGTTGGTGGATGTGCTGGAGCGCTGGCACAGAGTGAAGCTTCGCTGCAAGCGCTTTGCCGCGGTCGCTGTCTTGTCGGATCCGGAAGCTTGTCGCCACCGGCCTTGCCGGACGCTGGGCGATCGCGGGCAGTTCCTTGAGATGCCTTGTTGGCCTTCCCGCAAGCTCTCTTGCCGGGCCTTGTCTCCTTGGCTTGAATACTTTGTTCTTGAATGGTCAAGGAACCACGGAGGTCCTTGGTGGTCACCCGCAAGCCTTTGCCTGGGTGGTGCGATCGCTCAGACAAGTTCGGGGTACTAGGGTACCCTACCAGGGTCACCCGGCAAGCCTTGCGCTGGTGGGCGACCGCCCAGACAAGTTCGGGGTACTAGGGTACTCTACTCTAGTACACCGACAGAGCCCTGGCCTGGCCACACACGGTGCCAAGCGTTGTTGGGCCAGCACAAATAGGCACGGCACGCTGTCCGGGTTACACCGAGATTCATCAGATCCACCACGCCTCCCCAAACGGCACGCGTTAATGCGGCGTCGCGGGAGAGATCGGGTGGCTTTTATTCGAAAATGGAACGTCCGCCTCCCTCTCTATAAGTAGAGGAAACAGGGCAGTTCACCCATCTCGCCAGCTATTCCAACCTCGTAAACTTCCGCCGCCCCTTCTTCCCAAAGAGAGCAGCCTCCTATCGCCACTAAAGACCACCGACGCTGCCGATCTCCCCACCACCTCCGCCATGGCCCCGAAGCCAGCAAGGAAGGGGCGAAGTCGATCGAGGCGCAGCTGTCAGCGGGCCGCGAAGGAGCGGACAACCTCCCCGTACGGCCGAGGAGCTGAGGGAGTACTACTACCTCTTCCGTCGACGGAAACGCGAGTGCATCCGCGCACGGCAGGTACTTCCACCGCCTTTAACAGTTCAATGGATATCCCTTCACGCTAGTTTCATCGCGGCTCGCTCCTTTCCTCGAAGTTTTTCATATTATGAACACCTACGGTTCCACCTCCTTGACTTCACCCCAATGCCGTTTCGACCATGGCAGTTTTCGACATCTCTGGAAAACTTTGTCGGAGTCCATCCAAATGTAGCTCTTTTCCGCCACTTTATGCCCCGGTTGAGAGAGGAGAGCCTTTATCCGGCGGAATCGCCGGATCTCGAGAGCCGCAAGAAGGAGCTTATCCGGAGGAGAGCTCGCACAAGTGGGAGGAATGGAGAGCGATCGTGCTGGATTGTCGAGGAGAACCCGCAACTGCCATCGCCAGCCGCCAAGCCCTAGTATCGCAGCAACGATTGAGCAGCGAGCTCTAAGACGATAGGCTGAAGATCGCCTTACCCGGATCTCGCGCCGGCTTGCCGGTTCATCGAAGCGCTGGCGCAGATTTTTCGCCAAGACGCTTCGCAAGAGAGGAGGAGACCCGCGGAGTTCGGGGTGCATGACATGAGGCTGCGCCCGGGCCTCAACTTCAACTTCACCGCCCGAACTAGACGCGATGCTCAAGGAACTGTCCAAACATGACCTCAACATCCCGAATGGTTCAGGTCAAGGGTGTCGCCATTGCACAACAACTCCCCGCCGACCGATCCGCGGCAAGGATGCGGCCGAGCGATTCGCATGGAATTGTCCCACTTGGCAAGAGCCGCAGACGACGCAGTGCAGAATTCTTGACGGCTTCAGAGAAGTGCTGGTCCGCTCGATGAGCGTAAAAGCCTCACCCGTGACACCACCGGCGCGGAGATGCAGCGACGCCACTAGGGGCGAAGAGGCGGCGAGTGCCGCCGCGCAGTTTGGATTCACAAAGGAGGAGGCAGAGGCAGCAGAGGCGGCAAGCCTTGCCGAGCGAGATGAGCTTGCCCGCGAGGGAGAGCTTGCCGGTGACGGAGAGCTTGCCGGCGATGGAGAGCTTGCCGGGCCTGAAGTCGAGTTGAGCGAGCCCGCCGAGGGTGTGAGCTGCCTGCCGGAGACCGACTCTTCTCCTCATCTTCGCACAGCCCGCCGCAAGCAAAGCCGATAGCTCCACTAAGAAGGCGCTCCGCAAGGTTGGGGACGAATAGGGCGGCAGACGAAGTCAAAGCTGCCAACATGACACGCCTCCATCATGACAAGCACTGCGCTGGAGCTCTCACGCTGCGTGGTGAGCGGGTCCTCCCGACCACCGCTTCGCCCGCCGCTGCCCCCACTCAAGCGGTCAAGGGAACCCACCTCCGCCTGTCACAAGG
Source organism: Aegilops speltoides (assembly GCA_021437245.1). Classification (NCBI taxonomy): domain Eukaryota; kingdom Viridiplantae; phylum Streptophyta; class Magnoliopsida; order Poales; family Poaceae; genus Aegilops; species Aegilops speltoides. Next base: position 8,964 of record JAHHZJ010005144.1, on the reverse strand, counting down.
TGGGCTGGACTTGACCTCCGCGCCAGCGACGAGAAGAAGAGTAAGATTCTTCTGTACTTGTAGTTCTTCAATTCTGCTGTTTTGTCTTGTATCCGATTGTTTTATCCGGTTATTCCTTTTCGTGACTCGCCCGAGAGCGCAAGAGAGCCAAGGTCCCGTGATTTTCATCGAGGATTAACCCATGCATACAAGGGGTGGCATGTCCGAGACTATCTTGCCGACCCGACAACTATTCCTCGAGCAGCCCTCAACCAGCAGCCCCCAACAGAAGTATATGGTTTATTCCCGCTGTTAGGCGCGCATGGGCCTTTTCTTTGCGATATCTCGCTTGGTTTGTAGAGCAGAGCAGCCTCACCAGAGCGCTTGGTTCCTCGACATGACATCTCCTTCGACTACACCGCAAGGAGGATTCTCAAGGAGCGCTTCCGACAAGGAGAAGTTCCGAGGGAGAGTTCTCCGCAAGGACAGACACGACTTCTGGTGAAGACCACGATCAAGAGCCCAAAGAGTAATCCTCTTGCTTGAAAGTCTCTTGGGTTCTTCTTCTTCCGATTTCTTTGATATTTGCTTGACTCTTCTCCCTCCGCCAGATCCTCCCCACGGTGCCGATGGAGACCGAGGTTGCCGAGAGGAGAACGACGCAGTAATACCGACGACGCCGCGCACCAAGGAGCAATTGGCGCAAGATCCGCCGTAAGAGGCCGTGAAAGTGCAACTAATCCCCGGTGGTTTTGGTAATTAATAACAACATATATATATCATTGAACTAATAGTTACTTGAGAATCATTTCGTAAAGTTCAATGGATATGGGTATGGCAAGGATCCAAGAAGTGGACCTCTAAAATGCTAAGGCAAGCATTGGCAAAAGCTCAAGACTCCATTTTTGGTTTAGTGATCCAAGATCACATTGAGTCCATAGGAAAGCCAATACTATTAAAAAGGGGATGAGGTTATGATGATGATCGTGTCGCTTCAGTGCTTAGTGATACACATCTCCTAAACTATCAAAGAACTTTCATACGCCATATACACTCATAAGTAGTCTCGGTCCCACCGATTTTCCAAACTCAGCCACACCGAGATGAACCACCTCACCATAAAGCCAAACCCTAGCAAACTCTGGATTTTCCCGATTCCAACTCTTGTCCTCACCGAAACATGAGCTGCCAAGCTTCAGAATCTTCATTATCAAATCGGTGTCACCGAGATGATGAAGTCGGTCCTAATCAAATTGGCATGCTCTTTGTCTTTCGCATCTAATCGGACTAACCGAGATTGTATTTTCGGTCCCATCGAAAATCCCAACGCTCACATTGATTTGAACTTTCGGTCTCACCGAGTTGTCAACTTCGTCCCACCGAGATTGGTCAAATGTGTGTAACGGTTGGATTTGTGTGGAGGCTATTAATACCCTCCACCCCCTCTTCATTCGTGGAGAGAGCCATCGTAAGAACTACCACTCCTACCTTACATTTCGAGAAGAGAACTACTACCCTTGTGTTGAGATCAAGTTGCTCCACTCCCACCATATGAAGCTTGATCTCTAGCCTTCCTGTTGCTTTCCACTCAATCCTTTCTTCCACCACAGCCAAATCATGAGGAGAGTTGAGTGTTGGGGAGATTATCATTTGAAGCACAAGAGCAAGGAGTTCATCATCATCTACACCATCTATTACCTTTTGGAGGGTGGTGCTCCTAGATTGGTTAGGGTCGCTGGGGAGCCCACGAGATGTGGAGTTGAACCAAGAAGTTTGTAAGGGCAAGGAGATCGCTTACTGTGAAGAGATCTACCCCGAGTAAGGCTAGCCTCCGTGGGCGCAGAAGCCATGATGGAATAGACAAGGTTGCTTCTTCGTGGACTCCTTCGTGGTGGAGCCCTCCGTGACTCTCTCGCAGCCTGCTACTCCTCCGTGGGTTGAAGTCTCCATCAACGTGAAGTACGAGCAGCACCACCTATCGGAACCACGAGAAAATCAACAAAACACGCCTCCAAAATTAAGCGCTTGCTCTTCTCTCCACCTCTCTTACTACATGTGCAATTTCTTTCCGCTGCCTATACTCTAGAATTGCATGTGTAGGGTGATGCTTGACTTGATCATAATTGTGAATCTGCCAAAAACTATTCTTTGTCAAAAGGCAGAATTTTATATTGTCAAGTAGTCTAATCACCCCCCTAGACATACTCGATCCTACAAGTGGTAATTTAGCTTTGGTCTCCATTGTATTGGTTTCATTGCATTGACTCCATAAGCTTGGTTTCACAACCTAGAGAGTATGATGCCTAGTGAGGGTAATTTTCAGAGAGGTCCTTATGATGGTACAAATTTCTAGTTGGAAGCATAAAATGAAAATGCATATTCTGGTCATAACCCAAATTGCATGATAAGCATTATTTGTGTTGGTATGCAAGGTGAATTCTTCGAGGAAGGAAAAGTCTCTGATCGGCTAAGTTACAATTGGAAGAATTATGATGTCAGAAAACAATGCTCAAGCTTGTGACATTCTTCTTCAATGCCTTGTGTCCCGAGGAGTTCAGTCAAAAATCAGCCATTTTGAGAATGCAAAAGAGATTTGGGATACTTTGGTTGAAATGCACGAAGGTACCGAAGTCCGTGAAGGAATCAAAGCTAGATATTCTTCAAGGTCAACTTGACAAGTTCAAGATGAAGGATGGTGAAGGAGTCGCTGAAATGTACTCTAGGCTTGCTCTCATCACACAAATGAGATTGCGCTTAGGAAGCTAAGAAAATGATCAATCGATTCATCATCAAGAAGATTCTCGAGCTTTGATGGAAAGTATGACACCGTGTGCACTTTGATCCAAATGATGCCAAACTACAAGAATCTCAAGCCAACCAAGTCATTGGAAGAATTGTTGTTTATGAGATGACACTTAAGGATAAGGAAGAGCTTCACAACAAGTCAAGTGGTGCTTATAAAGCTACAAGTGATGCTCCCCACAACCTCAAGTTGACAAGTTAGTTTCCAATGAAGAGATAAGCCTAATGGTCAAGAACTTCAACAAATTCCTACAAGAATAGAGCAAAGAGAGAAGCTCAAAGTTCAGATCATATGATGAAAAGAGATTCTAGTGGATCGAATCACATAATTGTGGAAGACCCGGACACTACTCAAAATGAGTGTACGGTTCCCCACAAGAGAAGAGAAGAATCTCCAAGAAGAAGAAGCTCAAGAGATGAGTCACCCTGAAAGAGAGAAGGAGAGATGATCGTTATGAACTAAGACCTCTGAGAAGCAAGGATTCTGGAGGAAAGACAAGTCATCAAGGAGCTACACAAGAAGAAAACATCAAGCTCATGTAGGTGAATGGGTTCCTCCGACTCCGATGCCAATCAATCCGAAGGAAGCTATCACTCCAACTCCGACTACAAATAAGATGAAGGTGTTGCGGCCTGTTTCCTCAGATCCTCCAACTCCAACTCCCACTTATTTGATTCACCAAATGAGGGAATTGGAAGATGCTTCATGGCTAAAGGCCCCAAGGTATCACACCCTGAATTCATTGACTTTATAGTGATGAGGATGACTTGCTTGGTGAAGATGAGCCTTACTGATAAATCCAATGAACCTAGTAACAATGAACATGCTAGTAGTCTTTATAGTCGAGAAGAGTCGAATGACAATGCTATGAAGGAGATTGAGCGCTAACTAAAGAACTAAACACTCTTAAGTTAGCTCATGAAACAACTCAAGAAGATCATAGAGAGCTCCTAAGATCTCATGAGAAGCTACGCTCGAGAAGCTCACTCTAGAGCAAGAACATGAGTTTCTAAAAGCAATCAATGACGATCTTCAAAGAAGAGTTCTTCATATCTTGCCAAACGACTTCTCTTGTCTAATTTCTTGCCACCCATTAAGACTAAGCATGACAAGCATAAGAAAATTTTTCTAGTAGTAACAATAACCATGCTAAATCCAATGTTGTTGCTTCTAGTAGTTCTCTTGATTCCACTAACAATGTTTCAAGCCAAGTTACACTTGAGCAAGAAAATAGTTTATTGAAAGGGATCATAGAGAAAGGTGTTCACAAGAGCCTTGCCGAAGCAAGAACTTTGAGGAAATTGTTCGCAAGCAAGGAAGGCACCGAAGAATCAAGGAATTGGTTTTGAGCGAAAGTTCAAAGTCAAGGTGTTGAATGGGAAGAAGGTCAATATCCTACTCCACAGTTTGTTCCTCAAAAGGAGAAGTATGATCCTACTTCTTCCAATGTGGAACAAGCTCAAGATGACCTTCCACCACAAGACCACAAGCTAAAAGGCAAGGACAAGCTTCAAGAGGAGATTGATGCATTTGTTGAAGCACCTCAAGCCATGGTCAAGTGGGTTCCCAAGGAAACGCCAAGTTCTACTTCTCAAGCTCAACTATAACCCCAAGGATTCCCATCAAGATGATGTGGATCCCAAGAAGAAGAACTAGAAAGTTCTTGAGGGTGACTCCCAACATACTTCACTCACATTCATTTTGGCAAAAACTTGTGCAATCAACTTCCACATCGTGCACTAGTTCATGGAGTCACAAACCTCTTGTTGGTAAGTCAAGGGACAAGGTAATCATTGCTTTCATGGACATCATCTATTGTGAACTTCAATCTATGTCCATGGATATCCTTGTTTGTTCCTTGGGACTAACCCATGTAGGTATTGAAAGTGCCCAATCCAAAGGATAGCTCCCAACTCTTGATGATCTTCATCAACATTGAGCATCCACATCTTCAACATCTACATGAAGTCTTCTACGACAACCCAAGGTTAGTTTGACCTTTAAAAGGGTTCTCACATCTAGGGGAGCTTTGCTCTAAAAATTGAGCTAAAGCATCTTCAAATGATGTGAACACATCAATGTTTTATGTAAAAGTGGTAACCCACTTGTGCTTAAACGATGAGTATGACCTATGATCAAATGTTCTCATTTGGCTCCTAAGTCAATATACTCATATAAAGATGACCTAGTCATCGCTAAATTGTGTGTAGTTGCTAGAGTTTTGGTTGTGCATGTTTGACACATATTTCATTTGCTATCTTATTGTGTGAGCATGTTGGATGCATGATTTTATCCATTCGAGGACATCCATTTGTTGTTTTGGTCATTTTGATTTTTCTGACCAAATGGATGGACAAGAATGCCTAAGTACCTCCCCTAGCTATCTATGCTTTCTTGTCTCAAATTCTATTCATGCTTACATCACAAATTTTGAACAAGTCATTTTCGACCTCCGGTGAGGAGCACTTGAGCCACCGATCCGTCAAGGGCTAATTTCCAAAACCTTCTAATTGATTTCGTCCGCACTAACTCACTCAAACTCGGTCGAACCGAAAGCATTTAGACTGATCTAGGTTTTCATCTCGTGAAACCGAAGTTGTGATTTTCGAGTGATCAAGTGCATAACGCTTAGCAGTTATCCATCTTGGTGCCACCGAAGTTTTACACCGTCCCACCGACAAAGCAAGGGTATATATATCCGAGGGCCGCGCTGATTCCTCCTTCAAACGCTTTCGCCCACACCCCTTGCTGCCATCGCTTTGGTCTCCGGATCGCCGCGTTGCCGCCTCAGGCGCCGCCAAGTCTCCGCCGCCCAACGGACATCTCCTCCAAGGCTTGCGTCGAGAGAAAACTCCACCAAGTTAGGTGAGTTTTGATCCCACTCGTGCTCCCATCTCCGATTCAATGCATGTTTGATTGCCTAGAATCTTGCCACGATTGAAATCCTCCCTGTACACCAGATTAGTTCGCTTGGACTAGATTCGAGTAAAAGTTTTAGGGTTAGGTTTCACGAATAATTCTCGGTGAGACCGATTTTATAGTTTCGATGACCGATTTGTCCTATGGCTATTGACGCACCTTCGTCCAACCGAAGTTGTGCAAATCGGTGTGACCGAAATGAAAATTCTGGAAACCCTAGTGTTTTCGGCAGATCGAAACCCACTTCGGTCAAACCGAAAGTGGTGTGAAAGCCCTGCTTAACACTTCGGATTCACCAACTTAAACTCGGTCCGACCGAAATGTCTTCTGTGAAAACCTAATACTAGAATTTGAACTCATTTGTTTGCAAAACTTGCATTTTGTGATGACTCTTCTTCTCGCCTACACCTTATCTATTCACAAAGTTGTCACCATGTCGATGCCAAAGGATAATGTAACAGGTCGAGACACCCATTGCAGATATTCCAGGGCGTGCACTAGTCCCGATCCTAGCAGCTCATCCGATGATGGTGAGAGGAGTACACCAAGTGGCTTGCCTCCCGCAGCCACCAGAGCGTAAAGAAGAGGAATTCAGATGATGAAGATTCAGATTTTGTTGTTGAGGAAGAGCTAACCTCAAAGCCCAAAGGAAGGTTGTTGCCAAAGAGCAACAAGGTCAACAAACTAAGAAGGGCACCAAGAAGTCAAGTACCAACTGCTCAAGAAGCTGAATTTGGGAGAGGCAATCAAGCAAAGTGAAGAAAACTTCCAAGAGAAAGAGGATAGTGCATGATGCACAGAAGAAGATGAGGATGAGGAAGCACCCCAGCCTCCTCCTCGGCCAAGTTCATGGGTGATGCCATTAAGGCGAGCCACATCAAAGCACAAGCAATCTGCTCCACTAAGGCAGCTCCAAGAAAGCCTGCTGCAAGCCCAAGAAGACCGCAAACATTCCAATCTCAAAAGAACAAGGATGATGTGCCACCAGTGTCGATGATGAAGGACCAGCTTTGAAACTTCGCCCAAAACTCGCCACTACATATGATGCTCATCCTCAAGCCGAGGATATGAAGGCAAGGAAAGATAGAGGTCTCTGTGCTATGGAGACAAGTCGACCCATATGCCGAAGGAGAAGAACTGCGGATCCCAGATTTCACACCGTAGAGCAGCAGACTTCTATGAGACCGCTGATGGACAAGAAGCCCATAGTCGCAGACACCGATATGTTGACGGAAGTACATTGACAAATAAGAGCACAGAGATTTCTTTCCACATGTGCATGAAAGTTTCACCGCATGTGGTGTTGAGATTTTGTAGGTCGAAATTGACCAGTTGGAATGATGAGATGATAATGCAATTCTATGCCACACTCACTTCTACCCCGATGGAAAGATTATATGGATGATCAAGGTCAAAGATTTTCTTTCTGTGAAGAATGGGCAGAAATTAATGCTCCAATGCAACGAGACGATGATATTGATGTATATGGGATTCCAAAGAAGAATCATGAATCCATGAAGAACATGTACAAAGAGGTTCCAAAGAAAGGATTTGGGAACTGGAAGCTCGCTCACTACTATCTCCGTGCAGTGATTACCTACCACTAATACAATTTTGAGGCATACCTTGATGCCCAAATCTGGAGATCATCGATGATCGAGGATACTCTATCAACATGCTGCACATACTTGATGAGAAAGCACCTTCAAGGTGATGGACTTGATGGTAGAGACCATTAAGAGGACTGCAATGACTGTAAAAGGTCATGTGGATTTGCCCACGATTCAGATGCTTATCAATGCCAAGTTTGGCACGGGCACATTCTTGTTGGATAGAGAACATTTACCAACGCAGCCGAGCATGAAGACAATGTTGTTGTGATGAATGAGGAGGATCCAACATCCGCTGAAGGTCAAGCCAAGATCAAGTGCTAAGAAAGCCAAAGTCGATAAGGAAGCAGCAAGAGCAGCCTAAACCAAAGAGTTTCGGAGAGCAAATTCAGCTACCCAAAGGATTGAACAACGCCGCCAGATGGAACTCTCAGAGAGCTTAGAGAGGATTGTTGAGGACAAGATCCACGCCTCGACGTGAAGTCGATCAAGTGCAAGTGACTTTCAACAAGCTCGAGGCGTATATTGAGGAAGCAAAGGAGAAGGAAGAGCTTATGCGTGAGATGCGGATGACTTAGTCCAGATGCTTATCATCAGATCGCCCGGTTCCCACAGACCCCGATCACTGCTATTCCAAAGGATCGACACCGTGACTACAGCTTCAAGACTTCACAGCTCCAGCTGTTCCTACTCCAGCTCCAGCCCAAGGACTACTCCTCCAAGACAGACATCACGAAGTCTTCGCCGATGCCATATCCACTCCAACATCAACCTGACGAGCCGCCAGCAGAGTCCCCAAGGACGCTTAGCTCTATGCTTTCAACTTTTGGTAACTTGTTGCCAAAGGGGAGAAATTGTATAGATCATAGGACTTCGAGAGAGAGAGTGTGTGTTGTTTTTGCGCTTTTGCTCTTTCGTTTTATGCGTTTCTTTGAGATACTTTTGGTTTTCGAGACATTCAATGTGTTTGATACTACGCTTGATTCTACCTTAATGAGTGCTTGGTCGCATTATGCTTTAATGTGTGCTTAATGCTTATCATATGCCATTCCTATCTTGTATGACCATTTACTCATGTCTTGGTGATTGGGTATGCTGTTCATTCTTATCATTTTGTGCGCTTCCACCAAGATGTATGTGACATGGAAGAGTGACCCATGATCCTAATCAATTGTGCATTTGCATTCAAACGCAAATCTTAAATAATGCACAAATTTAGGGGAGCTCTTACTTATCACATACTTCTCAAAGCTTATTTATATTATTCATTGATTATATCCTTTGTCGGTTTGATCTATATGTTGTCATCAATTACCAAAAAGGGGAGATTGAAAGTGCAACTAATCCCCGGTGGTTTTGGTAATTAATAACAACATATATATCATTGAACTAATAGTTACTTGAGAATCATTTCGTAAAGTTCAAGGATATGGGTATGGCAAGGACTCAAGAAGTGGACCCTCAAAATGCTAAGGCAAGCATTGGCAAAAGCTCAAGACTCCATTTTTGGTTTAGTGATCCAAGATCACATTGAGTCCATAGGAAAGCCAATACTATTAAAAGGGGATGAGGTTATGATGATGATCCGTCTGCCAAGTGCTTAGTGATACATCTCCTAAACTATCGAACTTTCACCGCCATATACACTCATAA
>JAHHZJ010005142.1:0-16889 GCA_021437245.1 Aegilops speltoides | reverse complement strand
AAGGGAGGTGAAGGAGAACGAGGGGCGCTCTCCCAAGCTCAATCCGATTGGGAAGGGGCCGCCCCTTCCTTCTTTCCTCCCCCTCTTCCTTCCCTCTCCTACTTCTATTAGGAAAGGGGCCAAACCTACTTGGAGTAGGTTTGCTTCCCTAGGGGCGCCTCCCCTAGGCCGCCCCTCCTCCTCCTTCCTTTATATACGAAGGGGGCACCCCATAGACACACAAGTTGATCATCGCGATCGCTCTCAGCCGTAAGGGTGCCCCTCCACAATATTACACCTCGGTCATATTGTACAAGGTGGTTAGGCGGCTCCCGCGACGGTTGAACATCAAGATCGCCACCACGCCTGTCAGTCCGACGGAACTCCTCCCCGCATCATCGGATCGGAGTTCGCGCCATCGAAAGGCATGCAAGTGTGTCAAGAACTGTGAGGTGCCTGAGTAACGGTGTTTGGATCGTTGAACCGGAAGACGACGACTACTTCCTCTACGCTGTGTCATAAGCTTCCGCTCGGCTTCACGAGGGTACGTGAGACAACACTCTCCTCTCGCTGCTATGCATCACCATGATCTCGCGTGCATAGGAATTTTTTTGAAATTACTATGTTCCCCAACAAAGGGCATCCGAGCTCAGGTTTTATGGTTTGATGTTATATGCACGAGTAGAACACAAGTGAGTTGTGCGCTTATATAAGTCATACCGCTACCAAAGATGTCATACTTTGGTTCAGCGGTATTGTTGGATGAAGCGGACCGGACCGACATTATGTGTATGCTTACGCCGAGACTGGTTTTACCGCCGCATATGCACGCAGTGACTAGCGGGTGCTTTCGCCCAACTTTAGTTGAACTGAAAGGCATACGCCTGTCCTTATGAAGGTTAAAACAAGATCAACTTGACAAACTATCGCTGTGGTTTGATGCGAGGTGAGATTGATTGCTTGCTTGCCCGTAGCAGCCACGTAAAACTTGCAACAACAAAGTAGAGGACGCCTAACTTGTTTTTGGCAGGCATGTTGTGATGTGATATGGCCAAGACGTGATGCTATATTTTATTGTATGAGATGATCATGTTTTGTAACCAAAGTTATCGGCAATCGGTGGAGCCATATGGTTGTCGCTTATTGTATGTAATACAAACGCCAGAATTGCTTTATTTTATCACTAAGTGGTAGCAATAGTCGAGAAGCAATAGATGGCGAAACGATAACGATGCTACGATGGAGATCAAGGTGTCGTGACCGTGACGATGGTGATCATGATGGTGCTTCGAGATGGAGATCACAAGCACAAGATGATGATCGCCATATCATATCACTTATATTGATTGCATATGATGTTTATCCTGATGCATCTTATCTTGCTTTGATTGACGGTAGCATTTTAAGATGATCTCTCACTAAAAATTATCAAGAAGTGTTCTCCCGAGTATGCACCGTCACAAAGTTCGTCGTGCTCCAGACACCACGTGATGATCGGGTGTGATAAGCTTCACGCTCATCTACAACGGGTGCAAGCCGTTTTGCACACGCAGAATCCTTTCGTGTTAAACTTGACGAGCCTAGCATATGCAAGATATGGCTGAACACGGAGACCGAAAGGTCGAAAGTGAATCATATAGTAGATATGATCAACATAAGATGTTCACCATTGAAAACTACTCCATCTCACGTGATGATCGGTTATGGTTTAGTTGATTTGATCACGGATCACTTAGATGACTAGAGAGATGTCTCGTCTAAGTGGGAGTTCTGGCATGATTAATTGAACTTAAATTTATCATGAACTTAGTACCGAGTAGTATCTTGCTTGTCTATGTTGATTGTAGATAGATGGCCCGTGTTGTTGTTCCGTTGAATTTTAATGCATTCCTTGAGAAAGCTAAGTTGAAAGATGATGGTAGTAACTACGCTGGATCGGGTCCAGAATTTGAGGATTATCCTCATTGTCAGATGTAAAAATTACGCCCCGAAGCACCGCCGGTGCTGTGCTCGCCGCCGATAGTAATCGATTTACGCTAAGAACGCTCGCGCGAGCAAAGCCGATGACTACTCGATAGTTCAAATGTGCCATGCTTTACGGCTTAGAACTGGTCTTCAATGACGCTTTGAACGCCATGGAGCATATGAGATGTTCCAGGAGTTGAAGTTAATATTCCGTAAGAATGCCCGATTGAGAGATAATAAGTCTCCAATAAGTTCTATAGCCGCAAGATGGAGGAGAATAGTTTCACTGCTGAGCACATACTCAAGATGTCCGGGTATTGTAATCACTTGATTCAACTAGGAGTTACTCTTCCGGATGATAGCGCCCATCGATGCAATTCTCCAATCACTTCCACCAAGCTACAAGAGCTTCGTGATGAACTATAATATGCAAGGGATGGATAAGACGATTCCTCGAGCTCTTCGCAATGCTAAAGGCTGCGGAGGTAGAAATCAAGAAGGAGCATCAAGTGTTGATGGTCAACAAGACCACTAGTTTCAAGAAAAGGGCAAAGAAGAAGAAGGGGACTTCAAGAAGAACATCAAACAAGTTGTCGATCAAGAGAAGAAACCCAAGTCTCTGACCTAGGCCCGAAACTGAAAGTGTTTCTACCGCAAGCGACTGGTCACCGAAGCGGAACCGCCCCAAGTATTTGGCGGATAAGAAGGATGGCAAGGTGAACAAAGGTATATGTGATATACATGTTATTGATGTGTACCTTACTAGAGCTTGCAGAGTACCTGTGGTATTTGATATCGGGTTCGCTAATATTTGCAACTCAAACAGGACTACGGATTGCTTAACATCGCAAAAGGACGAGGTGATGGCGCGTTGGGAATGGTTCCAAAGTCGATGTGATCGTGTCGGCACGCCACCTCTACATCTACCTTTGGGATTAGTATTAGACCTAAATAATTGTTATGCCGTGCCGCGATTGAGCATGAACATTATATCCGGATCTTGTTTGATGCGAGATGGTTATTCATTTAAATCAGAGAATAATGGTTGTTCTATTTATATGAGTAATATCTTTTATGGTCATGCACCCTTGAAGAGTGGTCTATTTATTGATGAATCTCGATAGTAGTGATACATATTCATAGTAATTGAAGCCAAAAGATGCAAAGTTGATAATGATAGTGCAACTTATTTGTGGCATCGCTGCCTTAGGTCATATCGGTGTAAAGCGATGAAGAAACTCCATACCGATGGTCTTTGGAACCACTTGATTATGAATCACTTGGTACTTCATGTAACCATGCCTCGTGGGTCAAGATGACCAAAACGCCGTTTCCTGCACTATGGAGAGAGAAATGATTTGTTAGAAATCATACATGCATGATGTATGTGGTCCAATGAATGTTGAGGCTCGTGGGCGGATATCGTTATTTTCTCACCTTCACAGATGATTTAAGCAGATATGGGTATATCTACTTAATGAAGCATAAGTCCAAAACATTTGAAAAGTTCAAAGAATTTCAGAGTGAAGTTGAAAATCATCGTAACAAGAAAATAAAGTTTCTACGATCCGATCGTGGAGGAGAATATTTGAGTTACGATTTTGGTCTACACTTAAAACAATGTGGAATAGTTTTAAGAACTCACACCACCCTTAACACCACAACAGTAATGGTGTGTCCAACATCGTAATCGTACTTTACTTGATATGGTGCGATCTATGATGTCTCTACGATTTACCGCTATCGCTTTGGGGTTATGCTTTAGAGACCGCCACATTCACATTAAATAGGCACCATCAAAACCGCTGAGATGACACCTTATGAACTATGGTTTGGCAAGAAACCAAAGTTGTCGCTTTCTTAAAGTTTGGGCTGCGATGCTTATGTGAAAAAGCTTCAACCCGTAAGCTCGAACCCAAATCGAGAAATGTGTCTTCATAGGATACCCAAAGGAGACAGCTGGGTACACCTTCTATCACATATCCAAGGCAAGGCATTCGTTGTTAAGAATGGATCCTTTCTAGAGAAGGAGTTTCTCTCAAAGAAGTGAGGGAGGAAAGTAGAACTTGATGAGGTAATCACACTTACCCCTTGTTGGAAAATAATACATCACAGAACCGGCTTTTGACGCTGAAAGTGCAACTAATCCCCGGTGGTTTTGGTAATTAACAATAACATATATATCATTGAACTAATAGTTTCTTGAGAATCATTTTCAAAGTTCAAGGATATGGGTATGGCAAGGACCTAAGATGTGGACCCCTCAAATGTGCTAAGGCAAGCATTGGCAAAAGCTCAAGACTCCATTTTTGGTTTAGTGATCCAAGATCACATTGAGTCTATAGGAAAGCCAATACTATTAAAAGGGATGAGGTTATGATAATGATCCTGTTGCTCAAAGTGCTTAGTGATACATCTCCTAAACTATCGTTAACTCTCAACGCCACATACACTCATAAGTAAATCTCGGTCCCACCGATTTCCTAAACTCACCACACCGAGATGAACCACCTCACCATATAGCCAAACCCTAGAAATCTCGGATTTTCGATTCGAATCTCGGTCTCACCAAACTTGAGTTGCCAAGCTTCAGAATCCTTCGTTATCAAATCGGTGTCACCGAGATGATGAAGTCGGTCCCACCGAGATTGGCAAGCTCTTGTCTTGACAACGAATCGGCTCACCGAGTTTGTATTTTGGTCCCATCAAAATCCCAACGCTCACATGATTTGAACTTTCGGTCTCACCGAAGTTGTCAACAACTCGGTCCTAATCGAGATTGGTCAAATGTGTAACGGTTGATTTTGTGTGGAGGCTATAAATACCCTCCACCCCCTCTTCATTCATGGAGAGAGCCACGTAAAAGAACTACCACTCCTACCTTACATTTCTCGAGAAGAAAACTACCTACCCTTGTGTTGAGATCAAGTCGCTCCACTCCCACCATATGAAGCTTGATCTCTAGCCTTCCTAAGTTGCTTTCCACTCAATCCTTTCTTCCACCACAGCCAAATCAAGGAGGAGAGTTGAGTGTTGGGAGATTATCATTTGAAGCACAAGAGCAAGGAGTTCATCATCATCAACACCATCTATTACCTTTTGGAGGGTGGTGCCTCCTAGATTGGTTAGGTGTCGCTGGGAGCCTCCACGAGATGTGGAGTTGAACCAAGAAGTTTGTAAGGGCAAGGAGATCGCCACTTCGTGAAGATCTACCCCGAGTAAGGCTAGCTCCTCCGTATGCATGCCATGATGGCATAGACAAGGTTGCTTCTTCGGACCCTTCGGGGTGGAGCCTCCGTGAACTCTCGTGCAGCAATTACCCTCCGTGGGTTGAAGTCTCCATCAACGTGATTGACGATAGCATTCACCTATCGGAACCACGTAGAAAAATCTCCGTGGTTCCAAATTGCGCTTTTGTTCTCTCCACCTCTTTACTACATGTGCAATTTACTTTCCGCTGCCTATACTCTAGAATTGCATGTAGGGTGATACTTGACTTGATCATCATTGTGAACTCACCAAAAACTTGTCTTTATCAAAAGGCTGAATTTTTATATTGTCAAGTAGTCTAATCACCCCCTCTAGACATACTTTCGATCCTACAAGTGGTATCGAGCTTTGGTCTCCATTGTATTGGTTTCCATTGCATTGACTCCATAAGCTTGGTTTCACAAACCAGAGAGTATGGCGCCTAGTGAGGGTAATTTTCAGAGAGGTCCTTACCTTGATGGTTCAAACTTTGCTAGTTGGAAGCATAAAATGAAAATGCATATTCTTGGCATAACCCAACCAAGATGGGGCATCATTTGTGTTGGTTTGCAAGGTGAATTCTTCGAGGAAGGAAAAGTTCCTGGATCGCGGGTTACAACGGATGAATTATGGATGTTGCAAAACAATGCTCAAGCTTGTGACATTCTCTTCAATGCTTTGTGTCCCGAGGAGTTCAACAAAATCAGCCGCCTTGAGAATGCAAAAGAGATTTGGGATACTTTGGTCTAAATGCACGATAGGTACCGAAGTCCGTGAAGGAATCAAGGCTAGATGTTCTTCAAGGTCAACTTGACAAGTTCAAGATGAAGGAAGGTGAAGGAGTCACTGAAATGTACTCTAGGGCTTGCTCTCATCACCAATGAGATTGTCGGCTTAGGAAGCTTAAGAAATGACCTAATCGATTCATCATCAAGAAGATTCTCGAGCTTTGGATGGAAAGTATGACACCGTGCACTTTGATCCAAATGATGCCAAACTACAAGAATCTCAAGCCAACCAAGTCATTGGAAGAATTGTTGTCATGAGATGACACTTAAAGATAAGGAAGAGCCTCACAACAAGTCAAGTGGTGCTTACAAAGCCGCAAGTGATGCTCCCACAACCTCAAGTGACAAGCTAGTTTCCAATGAAGAGATAAGCCTAATGGTGAAGAATTCAACAAATTCTACAAGAGTAGAAGCAAAGAAAGAAGCTCAAAGTCTAGATCATATGATGAAAAGAGATCTTCTAGTCGTGATCGAATCGTTATAATTGTGGAAGACCTGACACTACTCAAATGAGTGTTCTGCTCCCCACAAGAGAAGAGAAGAATTCCAAGAAGAAGAAGCTCAAGAGATGAGTCACCCTCGAAAGAGAGAAGGAGAGAAATGATCGCATGAACGAAGACCCTCCTTTGAGAAGCAAGGATTCTGAGAGGAAAGACAAGTCATCAAGGAGCTACACAAGAAGAAAACATCAAGCTCATGTGAATGGGTCTCCGCCCGACTCCCACAATCAATCCCGAAGAAGCTATCACTCCAACTCCGACTACAAATAAGATGAAGGTGCTGCTGGTCTTGTTTCTCAGATCCTCCAACTCCAACTCTTGCGACTTTATTTGATTCACCAAATGAGGGAATTGGAAGATGCTTCATGGCTAAAGGCCCCAAGGTATCACACCCTGAATTTATTGACTTTGATAGTGATGAGGATGACTTGCTTGGTGAAGATGAGCTTTACATGATAAATCTAGTGAGCCTAGTAATGATGAACATGCTAGTAGTCTTATAGTCGAGAAGAGTCGAATGACAATGCTATGAAGGAGATTGAGCGCCTAACTAAAGAACTAAACACTCTTAATTTAGCTCATGAAACAACTCAAGAAGATCATAGAGAGCTCCTAAGATCTCATGAGAAGCTACGCTCTAGAAGCTCAATCTAGAGCAAGAACATGAGTTTCTAAAAGCAATCAATGACGATCTTCGAAAGAAGAGTTCTTCATATCTTGCCAAACGAATTCTCTTGTCTAATTTCTTGCCACCTATTAAAACTAAGCATGACAAGCATAAGAAAAATTCTTCATCTAGTAGTAACAATAACCATGCTAAATCCAATATTGTTGCTTCTAGTAGTTCTCTTTGATTCCACTAATAATGTTTCAAGCCAAGTTACACTTGAGCAAGAAAATAGTTTATTGAAAGGGATTATAGAGAAAGGTGTTCACAAGAGCCTTGCTGGAAGCAAGAACTTTGAGGAAATTGTTCGCAAGGAAGGCAGGCACCTAAGAATCAAGGAATTGGTTTTGAGAGAAAGTTCAACGCCTAGGGTGTTGAATGGGAAGAAGGTCAATATCCCACTCCAAAGTTTGTTTCTCAAAAGGAGAAGTACAATCCTACTTATTCCAATGTGGAACAAGCTCAAGATGACCTTCCACCACAAGACCACAAGCTAAAGGGCAAGGACAAGCTTCAAGAGGAGATTGATGCATTTATTGAAGCACCCAAAGCCATGGTCAAGTGGGTTCTCAAGGAAACGCCAAGTTCTCGCTTCACAAGCTCAACTATAACCCCAAGGATTCCTATCAAGATGATGTGGATCCCAAGAAGAAGAACTAGAGAGTTCTTGAGGGTGACTCGCCAACATACTTCACTCACATTCATTTTGGCAAGAGCTTGTGTAATCAACTTCCACACCTTGCACTAGTTCATGGAGTCACAAACCTCTTGTTGGTAAGTCAAGGACAAGGTAATCATTGCTTTCATGGACATCATCTATTGTGTACTTCAATCTATGTCCATGGATATCCTTGTTTGTTCCTTTGGACTAACCCATGTAGGTATTGAAAGTGCCCAATCCAAAGGATTGCTCCCAACTCTTGATGATCTTCATCAACATTGAGCATCCACATCTTCAACATCTACATGAAGTCTTCTACGACAACCCAAGGTTAGTTTGACCTTTAAAGGGGTTCTCACATCTAGGGGAGCTTTGGTTTAAAGAATTGAGCTAAAGCATCTTCAAATGATGTGAACACATCAATGCTTTATGTAAAAGTGGTAACCCCACTTTGTGCTTAAACGATGAGTATGACCTATGATCAAATGTTCTCATTTGACTCCTAAGTCAATATATCTCATATAGATGACCTAGTCATCGACAAATTGTGTGATAGTAGCTAGAGTTGTGATTGTGCATGCTTGACACATATTTCATTTGCTATCTTATTGTGTGAGCATGTTGGATGCATGATTTTATCCATTCAAGGACATCCATTTGTTGCTTTGGTCTTTTGATTTTTCCGACCAAATGGATGGACAAGAATGCCTAAGTTCCCCTAGCTATCTATGCTTTCTTGTCTCAAATTCTATTCATGCTTATATCACAAACTTTGAATAAGTCATTTTCGACCCTCCGAGTGAGGAGCACTTGAGCCACCGATCCGGCAAAGGCAAACTTCCAAAACCTTCTAAGTGATTTCCGTCAGACCAACCCAAACAAACTCGGTCAAACCGAAAGCATTTAGATCGATCTAGGGTTTTCACCGGTGAAACCGAAAGTGATTTTCGGGCGGACTGTGCGGTATCTGCCTCAGAGCTTGTCCATCTCGCGTGCCACCGAAGTTTTACAACTCGGTCCCACCGATGCCAGGGGTATATATATCGAGGCCGTCGCTGCTGATTTCTACTTCAAACGCTTGCCCCTCACACCCCTTGCCGCTGCCGTCACCGTCTCCGGATCGCCTCCGCCGTCAGCCGCCAGGCGCTTGCCGCAGTGTCCTGCCGCCACTAACTGACATCATCTCCGAAGGCCGCTTGCCATTGAGAGAAACTCTACCAAGTTAGGGTGAGTTTTGATCCCACTCGTGTTCCCATCTCCGATTCAATGCACGCTTGGTTTGCCTGTAATCTTGCCACGATTGAAATCTTCCCAACACCGTGATTAGTTCCTTTGAACGTAAATTTGAGAGAAAGTTTTAGGTTAGGTTTCCGCCAATACATCTCGGTGAGACCGATTTACATTTTCAGTATGACCGATTTGCCTAATGGCTATTGTGATCAGACCTTCGGGTCCAACCGAAGTTGTGCAAATCAAAAGACTCAAATGAGGATTTAGTGAACCTCTAGTGTTCTCGGCAGATCGAAACCCACTTCGTCCAACCGAAAGTGGTGTGAAAGCTTCGCTTGAACACTTTGATTCACTAATTTTAAACTCTCGTTCGACCGAAATGTCTTTCGTGGAAAACCTAAAACTGAAATTTGAACTCATTTTTTTGCAAAATCTTCGTAGCTTTGTGATAACTCTTCTACTGGCTTACACCTTATCTATTCACAAAGTTGTCACCATGTCGATGCGCCAAGGATGTACCAGTAATGTGTCGTCGAGTCACCAATAGAGATATTCCAGAGGGTGCACTAGTCCCCGATCCCAAAGCATTCATCGATGATGGTAGAGGAGTACACCAAGTGGTTTGCCTCCGCAGCCACCAGTGGCCGTAAAGAAGAGAAACTCAGATGAGGAAGACTCAGATTTCGTTGTTGAGGAAGAGGTCACCCCAAAGCCTAAGAGGAAAGTTAAGGACAAAGAGCCTCAAGGTCAGCAGACCAAGAAAGGCACCGTAAAAGTGAAGAAGTCCACAGCTTGCTAAGAAGCTAAGTTTGAAGAGGAAACTACAAGCAAAGTGAAGAAAACTTCCAAGAGGAAGAGGTTAGTGCATGATGATGCAAGCAGAGGAAGATGAGGATGAGGAAGCACCCCAGCCTCCCTCGAAGCCTAAGCTCATGGGTGATGCCATCAGTAAGTGAGCTACTTCAAAGTCCAAGCCATCCGCTTCCAATCAAGGCAGCTCCAAAGAAAGCCTCGCCGCCAAGCTTCCAAGAAAACCGTCAGAACATCCCAAAGATCGTGAGAAGAACAAAGATGATGTGCCACCACCAGGTCGATGATGAAGGACCAGCTTACCGAAACTTCATTCAAATCCGCCACTCCACAATGATGCTCATCCTCAAGCCGAAAACATGAAGGAAAGGAAAGATAGAGGTCTGTGCTGCGAGACATTCCCACCTATATGCCGTGGAGAAGAAGAACTCAGAGATCCAAGATTTCATACCGTAGCAAAGCAGGACTTCTATGAGACTGCAGGCTGGCATGGACAAGAAGCCCATTGTTGCATATACCTGATTTGTTGATTGGAAGTACATTGACACAGTGAAGAGCATAGAGACTTCTTTCCACATGTGCATGAAAGCTTCACCGCATGTGGTGTTGCAGATTTTGTTGGTCGAAGTCGACTGGTTGGAATGATGAAATGATTATGCAATTCTATGCCACGCCTCATTTCTATCCGATGGAAAGGTCACATGGATGACTCAAGGCCAAAGATTCTCTTCAACCGCTGAAGAATGGGCGTAACTTCAATGCTCCAAAGACAAAGAGAGGATGATGTTGATGTCTATGGTATTCCAAAGAAGAACCATGAATCCATGAAGAATATGTACAAAGAGGTTCCAGCTAAGGATGTAGGAATCGAAGCTTTGCTCAAGTAGATATCTCCGTGCAGGTCTACCTACCACAAACACTATTCTCGAGGCATACCTTGATGCCCAAGTCTCTGAGATCATCGCATGATCGAGGATACTCTATCAACATGCCGCATATACTTGATGAGAAAGCACCCTTCAAGGTGATGGACTTGATAGTTGAAACCATCAAGAGGACTGCAAGCAAGACCGTAAAAGGTCGTGGTGGATTTGCCCCGCACATTCAGATGCTTATCAATGCCAAGTTTGGCACGGGCACATTCTTGTTGGATAGAGAACACTTACCACCGCAGCTCGAGAATGAGGACAATGATGTTGTGATGGATGAGGAGGATCCAACTTCGCTTGAGGGTCAAGCAAAGATTGAAGCTGCCAAGAAAGCCAAAGTTGAGAAGGAAGCAAAGCAAAGAAGCCTAAACCAAAGAGTGTTGGAGAACAGCTACTGAAGCTACCCAAAGGATTGAGCAACGCCTGCCAAGATTGTACGGGCCTCATGAGAGCCTAGAGAGGATTGTTGAAGACAAGATCCATGCTCGATGTGAAGTCGATCAAGTGCAAGTAATCACAACAAGCTTGAGGCAGATATTGAGGAAGCAGAGGGAGAAGGAAGAGCTTATGTGAGATGCAGATGACCTAGTCCAGATGCTTATGAACAGATCGCCTGTTCCCACAGACTCGATCACCGCTATTCCAGATCGACACTGTGACTACAACAAAGACTCTCCCACAAGCCCACTGGCTTGCTCCAGCCTCCAAAGGACTACTCCTCCAAAGACAGTACATCACCAAGTCTTCGCAGATGTCGCCATATCAACTCCAACATCTACCTGCATGAGCCGCCAGCAGAGTCCCTAGTGACGCTTAGCTCTATGCTTTTCTAACTTTTGGTAACTTGTTGCCAAAGGGGAGAAATTGTATAGATCATAGGACTTCGAGAGAGAGAGAGTGTTGTCGCTTTTTGCTCTTTCTGCTCTTTTGGTTTCTTTTGAGATACTTTTGGTCTTTTGTTTTTCGAGACATTCTCGGTGCTTGATACTACGCTTGATCCCACCTTAATGAGTGCTTGGTCGATTATGTCTTAATGTGTGCTTAATGCTTATCATATGCTATTCTATCTTGTATGACCATTTACTCATGTCTTGGTGATTGGGTGCATGCTATTCATTCTATCATTTTGTGCGCCCACCAAGATGTATGTGACATGGAAGAGTGACCATGATCCTAATCGATTGTGCATTTGCATTCAAACGCAATCTTAAATAATGCACAAATTTAGGGGAGCTCTTACTTATCACATACTTCTCAAAGCGATCGTATATTATTCATTGATTATATCCTTTGTCAAGTTTGATCTATATGTTGTCATCAATTACCAAAAAGGGAGATTGAAAGTGCAACTAATCCCCTCGTGGTTTTGGTAATTACTAACAACATATATATATCATTGAACTAATAGTTTCTTGAGAATCATTTCGTAAAGTTCAAAGGATATGGGTATGGCAAGGACTCAAGAAGTGGACCCCTCAAAATGCTAAGGCAAGCATTGGCAAAAGCTCAAGACTCCATTTTTGGTTTAGTGATCCAAGATCACATTGAGTCTATAGGAAAGCCAATACTATTAAAAGGGATGAGGTTATGATAATGATCCGTTGCTCAAAGTGCTTAGTGATACATCTCCTAAACTATCGCCAACTTTCACTTCCAATATACACTTCATAAGTAATCTTTGGTCCCACCGATTTCCTAAACTCAGTCACACCGAGATGAACCACCTCAAATGCATACAGCCAAACCCTAGAAATCTCGGATTTTCCGATCTCTAACTCGGTCTCACCAAACTTGAGTTGCCAAGCTTCAGAATCCTTCGTTGATCAAATCGGTGTCAACCGAGATGATGAAGTCGGTCCCACCGAGATTGGCAAGCTCTTGTCTTTACAAGAATCGGACTCACCGAGATTGTATTTTCGTCCCAATCGAAAATCCCAACGCTCACATGATTTGAACTTTCTGTCTCACCGAGTTGTCAACTTCTGGCCCGACCGAGATTGGTCAAATGTGTAACGGTTGGATTTTGTGTGGAGGCTATACAATACCTCCACCCCTCTTCATTCGGGTGGAGAGAGCCATCGTAAAGAACTACCAATTCTACCTTACATTTCCGAGAAGAAAACTACCTACCCTTGTGTTGAGATCAAGTCAGCCTCCACTCTGCACCATATGAAGCTTGATCTCTAGCCTTCCCAAGTTGCTTCCACTCAATCCTTTCTTCCACCACAGCCAAATCCTGAGGAGAGTTGAGTGTTGGGGAGATTATCATTTGAAGCACAAGAGCAAGGAGTTCATCATCAACACCATCTATTACCTTTTGGAGGGTGGTGCCTCCTAGATTGGTTAGGTGTCGCTGGGAGCCTCCACGAGATGTGGAGTTGAACCAAGAAGTTTGTAAGGGCAAGGAGATCGCTTACTTCGTGAAGATCTACCCCGAGTAAGGCTAGCCCTCCGTATGTAGATGCCATGATGGCATAGACAAGGTTGCTTCTTCGTGGGACCCTTCGCGGGTGGAGCCCTCCGTGGACTCTCTAGCCACTCCTCCAGGGTTGAAGTCTCCATCAACGTGATTGACGAGCAGAGCACCTATCGGAACCACGAGAAAAATCTCCGTGGCGCCAAATTGTGCTTGCTCTTCTCCACCTCTCTTACTACATGTGCAATTTACTTTCCGCTGCCTATACTCTAGAATTGCATGTGTAGGGTGATACTTGACTTGATCATCATTGTGAACTCTGCCAAAACTTGTCTTTATCAAAAGGCTGAATTTTTATATTGTCAAGTAGTCTAATCACCCCCTCTAGACATACTTTCGATCCTATGACGCCAAAAACCAACTAGTGAGGAAGTTGATGATGATGATCATAGAACTTCATATCAAGTTACTACAACCTCGAGGTCAAATAGAGTAAGATCCGCACTGAGTGGTACGGTAATCCCATATCTCGAATTCATGCTATTAGATCAGAATGAACCCACGAACTATGAATAGCGTTATGGTGAGCCCAGATTCGCAAAATGGCTTGAAGCCATGAACTCGAGATGGGATCCATGTATGAGAACAAAGTATGGACTTTGGTTGATCTTCGGGCCTGATGGTCGGCAAGCAATTGAGAATAAATGGATCTTCAAGAAGAAGACCGCATAATTAACGGTAATGTTACTGTCTACAAAGCTCGACTTGTTGCAAAAGGTTTTCATGTTCAAGGGGTTGACTACTTATAAGACCTTTCTCACCAGAAGCTGGCGCTTAAGTCCGTCGTCCGAATCATGTTAGCAATCACGTGATTTTATGATTATGAAATTTGGCAAATGGATGTAAAACAGCATTCCTGAATGGATTTCTCGGAAGAGTTGTATATGATGCAACCAGAAGGTTTTATCGATCCAAAGGAGCTAATCAGTGTGCAAGCTCCATCGACATACATTTATGGACTGGCAAGTTTCCTCGAGTTGGAATAAACGCTTGATAGTGTGATCAAAGCATTTGGGTTTATACAGTACTTTGGAGAAGTTTCTCATATTTACAAGAAAGTGAGTGGGAGCTCAGAAAGATTTCTAATATTATATGTGGATGACATATTATTGATTGGAAATGATATAGAATTTCGATAGCATAAAGGGATACTTGAATAAAAGTTTTTCAATGAAAGACCCTTGGTGAAGCAGTTATATATTGGGCATTAAGATCTATAGAGATAGATCAAAACGCTTAATTGACTTTCACAAAGCACATACTTTGACAAAGTTTTAAGAAGTTCAAATGGATCAAGCAAAGAAAGGGTTCTATCAGACAGTAAGGTGTGAAGTTGAGTAAGACTCAAAGCCCGACTCAACGCAGCAGATAGAGAGAAATGAAAAATGTTCCTATGCTTCAAACCACAGGCTCTATCATGAATGCGTACGCAAATGGTCACAACAGCAATTCGAAAATTTGCTATAAGTTTAGCAGGAGAGTACCAAAGTAATCCAGAGGGATCATCGACAATGGTCAAGAACATCCTCGGCAAATGAAAAGGACTAGGATATGTTTCTCGATATGGAGGTGACAAAGAGCTCATCAGAAATGGTTACGTTGATGTAAGCTTTCGACACCGATCCGGATGATTCTAAATCACAAACCGGATAATGCGTTTACATTAAACGGTGGAGCTATCGCTTGGTGCGCTTCAAACAAAGCCGCAAGTGGATCTACGGTGAAGCGGAATATATAGCCGCTTCGAAGTGTACCAATGAAGGAGTCTCGGATGAAGGAGTTCATATCCGATTCTAGGTGTCATACCTAGTGCATCGGGTCCAATGAAAATCTTTTGTGACAACATCGAGCGATTGCTCATGGAGAAATCCAGATTTCACAAGAGAACCAAGCACATCAAGAGACACTTCGGCCCATCCCGGATCTAGTCCAGTGGGAGACATAGATATTTCAGAAGATACATACAATGGATCAACGTTGCGTAATTAATCTGACCAAGCCTCTTCCACGAAAGCAAAAACATGATCAACACTAAGACTCCATGGGTGTTAGAATCATTACTATGTAATCTAGATTATCGACTTTAGTGCAAGTGGAGACTAAAGGAAATATGCCCTAGAGGCAATAATAAAGTTATTATTTATTTCCTTATATCATGATAAATGCTTATTATTCATGCTAGAATTGTATTAACTGGAAACATAATACATTTGTGAATATATAGACAAACAGAGTGTCACTAGTATGCCTCTACTTGACTAGCTTGTTCAAAGATGGTTATGTTTCTAACCATGAACAAGGAGTTGTTATTTGATTAATGAGATCACATCATTAGTCGAATGATCGATTGACATGACCCATTCCGCTAGCTTAGCACTTGATCGCTTAGTATGTTGCTATTGCTTCCTTCATGACTTATACATGTTCCTAGGACTATGAGATTATGCAACCTGCTGCCATCGGAGGAACACTTTGTGTGCTACCAAACGCCACAACGAATCGGGTGATTATAAAGGTGTTTCTACAGTGTGTCTCCGGTACTTGTTGAGTCATGAGCTCTTTCGAGATTAGGATTTGTCATCTGAATGCTCTGAAGAGGTATCTCCGCCTTCCGGTAATGCACATCACTTAAGCCTTGAAGCATTGCAACTAATGAGTTAGCTGTAGATGATGTATTACGGAACGAGTAAAGAGACTTCACGTAATGAGATTGAACTAAGTATTGATATCAACGATGTAATCTCGGCAAGTAACATACCGATGACAAAGGGAACAACGATGTTGTTGCGTGCGTTCGACCGATAAAGATCTTCAGAATTTGTAGGAACCAATATGGGCATCCGTGTCCCGCTTATTGATTATCGACTGAGACGGTCTCTGGTCAGTGTCTTCATTGTTCTCGAACCGTATGGTCCGTGACGCTTAAGGTTTCACGATGTCATTATGAGTTTATGTATTTTGATGTACCGGTTATTGTTCTAGTCCCGATGTGATCAATGACATGACGAGGAGTCTCCAAATGGTCGAGACATAAAGATTGATATATTGACGGATATATTTGGACACCCGAAAGGTTCCGACGAGATTGGGATTATAATGAAACGTGAGGTTACCTAACCCCCTAAAGTATATGGGCCTTATTGGCCTTTTGTGGAAGGGACGAGGAAGGAGCAGCCGAGGCACGCCTCAAGCCTAATCCGACCTTGGAAGGAGGCCGGACCCTTTCCTTTCTTTCCTCCCTCTTCCTTCCCTCTCCTACTCCTATTAGAGAGGGGGCCAAACCTACTTGGAGTAGGTTTGCCTCCTGTATGGCCTCCCCTAGGCCGCCGCCCTCTCCTCCCTCCTTTATATACGGGGCTGGGCACCCCATAGACACACAAGTTGATCATCGTGGATCGCTCTTTAGCTGCGGTGCGGTGCCCCCAACATGACATTACACCTCGGCCACATTGTAGCAAAGCATGAAGGCGAAGCCCTCTGACGCGGTCAACATCAAGATCGCCACCACACCGTCAGGCCGACGAACTCCTCCCCGCATTCTCCGATCGATCGAGTTCGCGCGCCATCGAGCTGATGCGGGTCAAGAACCTTGAGGTGCCGTAGTAACGGTGTTTGATCGGTTGAACCAGAAGAAC
>JAHHZJ010005141.1:0-20371 GCA_021437245.1 Aegilops speltoides | reverse complement strand
AACATACCGATGACAAGGGAACAACGTATGTTGTTATGCGGTTCGACCGATAAAGATCTTCAGAGAATATGTAGGAACCAATATGGGCATCCAGGTACCGCTATTGGTTATTGACCGAGAATGGTTTTAGGTCATGTATACATAGTTCTCGAACCCGTAGGGTCCGCACGCTAACGCTTCGACATCGTTTTATTATGAGTTTATAAGTTTTGATGTACCAAGTTTGTTCGAGTCCCGGATGTGATCACGGACATGATGAGGAGTCTCAAATGGTCGAGACATAAAGATTGATATATTTGACTACTATATGTTTGACACGGAAAGGTTCCGGTGATTTCGAGAAATCGAGTACCGGGGTTACTGGAACCCGGAGAGTTAATGGGCCACATGGGCCTAGGTGGGAAGAGAGAAAGCGGGTAGGGTGGCCGCACGCCCCTCCTCCCCTGGTCCCAATTGACTAGGAGGGGGGCGGCGCCTTCTTTCCCCCTCCTCCTTCTTCCTCCTAGTAGGAGTAGGAAAGGAGGAATCTCACTCCCACCGGGAGGAGGATTCTCCTCCCTTGGGCGCCTAAAGGGCCGCCGCTCCCCCTCCTCCTTATATACGGGCAGGGGCACCCCATAGACACACAAGTTGATCTACGGATCGCTCTCAGCCGCAGGCGGTGTCCCTTCCACCATATTCCACCTCGGTCATATCGTCAGGGAGTTTAGGCGGCTTCTTGTGCCGTAGAACATCATCATCGTCACCACGCCGCCGGCCGACGGAACTCATCTCCGGAGCTCGCTGGATCGGAGGCTGAGATCGCCATCGAGCTGAACGGTGTCAACTCGGAGGCCTGTGACGCTCGGTGCTTGGATCGGTCGGATCGCGAAGACGATACTACATACAACCGCTGCCAGGATAACGCCCGCTTACTACCACGGTACGTGGACAACACTTCCTCTCCTCGCTATGCATCACCATGATCTTGTGCGAGGAAAATTTTGAAATTACTACGTTTCAACATTATTGGGCTCACGGGAAAGAGAGAGGGCTGCCTAGGGCAGGTCAAGACGCCCCATGGCTAGTCCGAATTGATCACGGGAGGCCGCACTCTCCTTCCTTCCCCTCTTCTTCCCTCCTTGTCTCCTACTCCTACTATTTTTAGGGCCTTAGTTGGATTAGGAAGAAGGAGTCCTACTCCCTGCGGGGAGTAGGACTTCTAAGGCGCCGTCTCCTAGGGCCGCCTCCTCCTCCCTCCACTCCTTTATATACGGGGCAGGGGGCACCCCATAATAATGGCTGTTGATCTTCACGATCGTTCCTTAGCCATGTGCGGTGCCCCTCCACCATATTCCACCTCGGGTCATATCGTCATGTGCTTAGGCGAAGCCCCAAAATGGGTAGAACATCATCATCATCTACCACGCCATCATGCCGATGGAACTCATCCTCCACACCCGCCGGATCGGAGTCCGGGATCGCCATCGAGCTGAACGTGTGCTGAACCTTGAGGTGCCGAATTCTCGTACTTGGATCGATCGGATCGTGAAGACGTACGTATCACATCAACCGCGGTCATTATAACGCCTCCGCCATAAAATACCATATTCGTACATGGACAACACTCTCCTCTCTTGTTGCTATGCCATCACCATGATCTTGCGCGTGTGCTTAGGAATTTTTTGAAATTACTGCGCTCCCCAACAAGGGCATCCGAGCCTAGGTTTTATGCGATGATGTCATATGCATGAGTAGAACACAAGTGAGTCAGGGCGACATAAGCCATACCGCTTACAAGATGTCATACTTTGGCTCAGCGGTATTGTGAGATGAAGCTGCTCGACCAACATTACGCCAGACGCTTACGCCGAGATCGGTTTTTACTGCTACATTGGTAACTCGTGCTGAAAGGTGGAAGGAAATCTGCTCTCTCCACTTTAGCTGAATCGAAAGTTGCCACACCCGGCCCTCAAGGTTAAAACAAAACTAACTTAACGAACTATCGCTGTGGTTTTGATGCTGCGAGGTAAGAACGGTTCTTGTAAGCCCATAAAGTTTACGTGAAATTTGCAACCACAAAAGTAGAGGACGCCTAACTTGTTTTTGCAGGGCATGTTGTGATGTGATATGGTCAAGACGTGATGCTATATAAGTTATTGTACGAGATGATCATGTTTTGTTGACCGGGTTATCGGCAACTAGCAGGGAGCCATATGGTTGTCACTTTATTTTATGAAATGCAACGCCAAATAATTGCTTTTACTTTATCACTAAGTGGTAGCGATAGTCGCAAGAGCAATAGATGGCGAGATTACCTATGTGACTTAATATTGCTATAGATCGATGTGAAGATCAAGGTGTCGCTACCGTGATTTATGGTGATCACGACGGTGCATTTCTGAGATGGAGATCACAAGCACAAGATGATGATGGCCATATCATATCACTTATATTGATTGCATGTCATGTTTATCCTTTATGCATCTTATTCTTGCTTTGATTGAGGTAGCATTTTAAGATGATCTCTCACTAAAATTATCAAGAAGTGTTCTCTCGAGTATGCATCACTATGAAAGTTCTTCGTGCCGAGACACCACATGGATGATCGGTGTGATAGGCTCTACGCTCAAATACAACGGGTGCAAAACAGTTGCACACGCGAATACTCAAAGTTAAACTTGACGAGCCTAGCATATAATGATATGGCCTCAAACATGGAGACCGAAAGGTCGAATGTGAATCATATAGTAGATATGATCAACATATTGATGTTCACCATTGAAACTACTCCATCTCACGTGACGATCGGACATGGTGTAGTTGATATGGATCACGAATCACTTAGAGGATTAGAGGGATGTCTATCTAAGTGGGAGTTCTTCAAGTAATATGATTAATTGAACTTTAATTTATCATGAACTTAGTCCTGGTAGTATTTTGAAAATATATTGTTATAGATCAATAGCTCATATTGTTGTTTCTATATGTTTATTTTGATATGTTCCTAGAGAAAACTGTGTTGAAGGATGTTAGTAGTAATGACGGATTGATCCGTGATGTGAGGTTTATCCTCATTGCCGCACGTAAGAATTATGTCCTTGATGCACCGCTAGGTGATAAACCAATTTGCAGGAGCGTATGCGCATTTGCTATGAACGTTTATTAGCTCAATATGATGACTACTTGATAGTTTAGTGCACCATGCTTAACGGCTTAGAATCGGACTTCAAAGACGCTTTTGAACGTCACGGACCATAAGGAGATGTTCCAGAATTGAAGTTAATATTTCAAGCAAATACCAGAAAGAGAGATATGAAGTCTCCAACTAGTTCTATAGCTAAAAGATGGAGAAGAATCTTCAACTAGTGAGCATGTGCTCAGATTGTCTCGTAGTTCAATCGCTTGAATCAAATGGGAGTTAATCTTCCAGATAAGATAGTGATTGATGTAATTCTTCCAGTCACCATCACTAAGTTACTAGAACTCGTGATGAACTATAGTATGCAAGGGATGACGAAAACGATTCCCGAGCTCTTTGTGATGTTGAAATCAATGAAGGTAGAAATCAAGAAAGAGCATCAAGTGTTGATGATTGACAAGACCACTAGTTTCAAGACAAGGGCAAAGGGAAAAGAAAGGGAACTTCAAGTGGAAATACAAGCAAGTTGTCACTCCCACGAAGAAGCCCAAAGCTGAACCAAAGCCTCTAAACTGAAAGTGCTATACATCGCAAAGGAAATGGTCACCGAAACGGAAATACCCTGAAATATTTGGTGGATAAGAAGGATGGCAAAGTGAACAAGGGTATATTTGATATACAGGTTATTGATGTGTGCCTTATTAGTGTTTATAGTAGCCTTGAGTATTTGATACTTGTTCGGTTGCTAAGATTAGTAACTCAAACAAAAGTTACGTATCAAACAGAGACTAGTTGAAGGGGAAGTGACGATGAGTGTTGGAAGTAGTTCCAAGATTGATATGATCATCATCACACACTCCCTATACTTTTGGGATTAGTGTTAAACCTAAATAAATGTTATTTGGCATTTGCGTTGAGCATGAATATGATTTGATCATGTTTATTGCAATATGGTTATTCATTTAAAATCAGAGAATAACTGTTGTTCTATTTACATGAATAAAACCTTCAATGGTCATACACCCAATGAAAATAGTTTGTTGGATCTCAATCATAGTGATACACATATTCATAATATTGATGCCAAAAGATGCAAAGTTAATAATGATAGTGCAACTTATTTGTGGCAATCGCTGCTTGGGTCATATTTGTAAAGCGATGAAGAAACTCCATAAAGATGGATTTTCGAATCACTTGGTTATGAATCATTTGATGCTTGTAACCGTGCCTTTTGGGCAAGATGACTAAAACTCCGCTTTCCAACAATGGAACGAAGCCATCGATTTGTTTGAAATAATATATACCGATGTATGCATACCAATGAGTATGAAGGCTCGTGGCAAGTATCGCTATTTTCTAACCTTCACAGATGATTTGAGCAGATATACGATATCTACTTGATGAAACATAAGTCTGAAATAGTTGAAAAGTTCAAAGAATTTTAGAGTAAAGTGGAGAAACATCGAATAAGAAAATAAAGTTTCTATGATCTGGTCGGAAGAGAATATTTGAGTTACGAGTTTGGCCTTCTATAAAACAATGTGGAATAGTTTCACAGCTCACGCCACCTGGAACACCACAACGTTATGGTGTGTCCGAATGTCGTAACCGCACTTTATTAGATATGGTGCAATCTATGATGTTTCTTACCGATTTACCACTATCGTTTTGGGGTTACGCATTAGAGATAGTTGCATTCACTTTAAATAGGGCACCATCGAAATCCGTTGAGACGACGCCTTATAAACCGTGATTTAGCAAGAAACCAAAGTTGCGCTTTTAAAGTTTGGGGTTGCGATGCTTACGTGAAAAGTTTTCAACCTAATAAGCTCAAACCCAAATCAAGAAGTGTGTCTTCATAGAATACCCAAATGAAATTGTTGGGTACACCTTCTATCACAGATCCGAAGGCAAGTTATCTGCTGTTAAGACGGATCCTTTCTAGAGAAGGAGTTTCTCAGAAGAGAAGTGAGTGGGAGGAAAGTAGAACTTGATGAGGTAATTGTTCCTTCTCCTTATTGAAAGTAGTTCATCACGTAAATCAGTTCCTAAGTGATTCCTACACCAATTAGTGAGGAAGTTAATGATGATGATCATGAAACTTCTAATCAAGTTATCACAGAACTCTCGAGGTCTTCCAGAGTACGGTCCGCACCTGAGTGGTACGTAATCCTGTTCAAAGTCATGTTACTAGACCATGATAAACCTACTTAACTATGAGGAAGCGATGATGAGCTCAGATTCCACAAAATGGCTTGAGGCCATGAAATCTGAGATAGGATCCATGTATGAGAACAAAGTGTGGACTTTGATTGACTTGCCCATTGATCGGTGAGTCATTAAGAATAAATGGATCTTCAAGAGGAAGACAAATGCTGATAGTAGTGTTACTATTCATCAAAGCTAGACTTTGTTTAAA
The DNA here is from genome assembly GCA_021437245.1 of Aegilops speltoides. Classification (NCBI taxonomy): domain Eukaryota; kingdom Viridiplantae; phylum Streptophyta; class Magnoliopsida; order Poales; family Poaceae; genus Aegilops; species Aegilops speltoides. The sequence goes on along the minus strand of JAHHZJ010005141.1, from coordinate 14,831 downwards.
AAGGTTTTTGACAAAGTTCAAAGTGTTGACTACAATGAGATTTTCTCAATCAGTAGCGATGCTTAAGTCTCGTCTCGAATCATAGTTAGCAATTGCCACATTTTATGAAATCTGGCAAAAGGATATCAAAGCCGCATTCCTTAATGGTTTTATTAAAGAAGAGTTGTATATGATGCAAACCGGTAAGGTTTTGTCAATCCTAAAGGTGCTAATAAAATGTGCAAGCTCCAAATGATCCATTTATGGACCTGCAAGCTGCCTCGAGTTGGAATATACGCTGATAAGTTGATCAAAGCATATGGTTTTATATGCATTTTTACGAGAAGCCTCAGATTTACAAGAAAGTGAGTGGGGCTCTAGAGCAGATCTAATATATATGTGGATGACATATTGTTGATTGGAAATGATATATAATTATTCTGGATAGCATATAAAGGATACTTGAATAAGAGTTTTTCAAAGAAAGACCTCGTGAAGCTGTTATACATTGAGCATCAAGATCTATATAGATAGATCAAGACGCTTGATAAGATTTTTCAATGAGTACATACCTTGATAAATTTTTGAAATAGTTCAAATGGAATACCAAAGAAGGAGTTCTTTCATGTAAGGTAAGGTATGAAGTTGAGTAAGACTCAAGACCCCACCATGGCAGAAAATAGAAAGAGAATGAAAGTCATTCTCATGCCTCACCATAGGTTCTATAAAGTATGCTGTGTCATGGAACTTACATATATTGTATACCTTGCTCGAGTTTGGCAAGGGAATACAATTTTGATCTAATAGTAGATCACTAGACATTGGTCAAGAATATCCTTAGTGAGGACTAAGGAAATATTTTCGATTATGGAGGTGATAAAGAGAGCATTGTCAAAGAGTCACAGCAAGTTTTTACACCAATCCGTATGACTCTAGGTCTCAATCTGATACATATTGAAAGTGGGAGCAATTAGCTAGAGTAGCTCTGCATGCAGCATTGTGGACATAGAATATTTGTAAAATAACATACGGCTCAATATGACAATTCGCTCACTAAGATTCTCTCACGATAAAAAACATGATCACACCTTAGTACTCTTTGGGTGTTAATCACATGCTTGATGTGAACTAAATTATTGACTCTAGTAAACCCTTTGGGTGTTGGTCACATGAAGATGTGAACTATGGGTGTTAATCATATATGAATATGAATATTGGTGTTAAATCACATGGCTATGTGAACTAGATTATTGACTTTAGTGCAAGTGGGAGACTTAAGGAAATATGCCTCAGAGGCAATAATAAAGTTATTATTTATTTCCTTATTTCATGATAAATGTTTATTATTCATGCTAGAATTGTATTAACTGGAAACATAATACATGTGTGAATGCATAGACAAACATAGTGTCACTAGTATGCCTCTACTTGACTAGCCTGTTGAATCAAAGATGGTTAAGTTTCCTAGCCATAGACATGAGTTGTCATTTGATTAACGGGATCACATCATTAGGAGAATGATGTGATTGACTTGACCCATTCCGTTAGCCTTAGCACTTGATCGCTTAGTATATTGCTATTGCTTTCTTCATGACTTATACATGTTCCTATGACTATGAGATTATGCAACTCCTGCTTACCGGAGGAACACTTTGTGGGCTGCCAAACTTCACAACATAATCGGGTGATTATAAAGGAGTACTACATGTGTCTCCCAAGGTACATGTTGGGTTGGCGATTTCGAGATTATTAGATTTTGTCACTCCGATTGCTCTGGAGAGGTATCTTCGGCCCTCTCGGTAATGCACATCACTATGCTCGGTGCAAGCAATGTAGCTAATGAGTTAGTTGCGAATGATGCATTACATAACGAGTAAAGAGACTTGCCAAGTAACGCAGATTGAACTAGGTATTGAGATACCGATGATCGAATCTCGCAAAGTAACATACCGATGATAAAGGGAACAATGTAGGTTGTTATGCGGTTCGACCGATAAAGATCTTCATATGTGGGAGCCAATATGAGCATCCGTGTTCGCTATTGGTTATTGACCGGAAACATGTCTCGGCCATGTCTACATAGTTCTCGAACCCGTGAGAGTCCGTGACGCTTAAGTTTTCAGGATGATGCTTATATTATGAGTTTATGAGTTTTGATGTACCGAAGGAGTTTGGAGTCCTGGATGAGATCGGGACATGACGAGGAGTCTCAAATGGTCGAGACATAAAGATCGATATATTGGACGACTATATTCGACTTCGGAAAGGTTCCGAGTGATTCGGTATTTTTCAGAGTACCGGAGAGTTACGGAATACGCCGGAAGAAGTATTGGGCCTTAGTAAATATACGGGAAAGAGCCAGGAGGCCTAGGCAGGCGGGCGCCTTCCAAGCCCAAGTCCGAATTGGACAAAGGGTTTGGGGCGCGCACCCTCCTTCCTTCCCTCCTCTCTTCCACTTCCTCCTTTCCTCACTTCTCCTAGTTGGAAGGGCTCCTAGTTGAGAAGGAGTCTCACTCCTGGGAGTAGGACTCCCTGGGCCGCCTCCTATAGAGGGCCGGCCTCCTCCTCCCTTGCCTTTATATATATAAAGGGGCACCCCACAGATACACACAAGTTGATCTTCATGATCGCTCCTTAGCTGCATGCGTGGCCCTCCACCATATTCCACCTCGGTCATATCGCTGCTGTGCTTAGCGAAGCCTCTCGGTAGTAGAACATCATCATCGCCACCATGCACGCTCAGGGTTGACGGAACTCATCCCTCGACACCGCCGGATCGGAGCTCCGGGATCGCCATCGAGATGAACGGTAGCTGAACTCTTTGGAGCCAGACGCTCGCATTTCTGGATCGGGTTGGATCGTGAAGACATACGACTACATCATCAACCGCTTGTCATAACGCCTGGGCTTAATGGCCCACGAAGGGTACGTGGACAACACTCTCTCTTGTTGCTATGCCATCACCATGATCTTATGTAAAGCGAGGAAATTTTTGAAATTACTACTTCCTCAACAGTAGCCACCGTCGACGTATCTAACCGACATGCTAGACTATTTGACCAAGACATCGACTAAGGGACGACGATGCCGAGACGCACTAAAACCAGCGCCACGGGCACTAGAAGACCACTCGCCATTTATATACATGGTGGACACCCCAAAGGACAGAATGGCGATGGAACAGCGGAGGAGGATCCTCCAAGAACAGCCTAAGTTACCAAGGCCAAGTGGCGCCCATTTAAATCCCACACAGAAGAATGGTGATTCTGACCGAGACACAACACCCCGACAAGACTGAAGACAACCCTCCAAAGAAGATTCTGCACAGAGGATGAAGAAGCCAGCCCTCGCGAGAGCGCGCGCATAAAGAGGTAGAGGACGACACTGTTATTCATCCATCCGAGACGAGGCAAGCCTCGACGACGACGAATTCGCCGTGGCCCGAGGATCCCGCCAACAAGAGCTACATTTAAATGCAGGCTTATGGCCACGGCAACAGTGATCAAGAAAAAAGCAAGAATAAATTTTAGAGCTGATCAAGATCTCATGAAGCCGACAGATGGACAGAAGTCTTGCGGCCAAGAGTACGAACTCGAACGCCTCCAAAAGCTACCCCCAAACGCAAGCTGTTCCCCCATTAGAGGAGAAGGCTTATAAACCTGCATCGCAAGCGACAACACGGCTGACCGACCACCTCCTCGTATATCACGATAGAGGCCTCCTAGGCCCTCCACTAGAACCAGTACTCGCATCGTCAAAAGCTACAAAGCCACGGGAATGCGCCGGACTTATAGACATATTGAGGATAAGGCAAGACAATCAAGATCGATCACGGATCGCGGTGGGCGCTTCACGATGCGCCGCATTTAATAAATCACGACCGTATACAAGAACTCCGCCGGCTTAACATAAAGAGACAAAGCTTGCTTGAGCTACATCGCCGACATGGCTCAATATAGAGGCGCCAGACACCCACTATGCTTCATGATGAAGTAATGGATCATCAAATCCTCAAGGGTTCAAACTCGTGATCATTGAATCTCACGATGGAATAAATGCACTCCGCGGTTTGGATTGAAGACTATCTCCTCTTATATCCACATGGCCCATGTGACGATCTTTCACGCCCATCAAATATCTCTCACTAAGCTTAGCGGACCAGCTTTGCATTGGCTTAACAAATTTCCGTGCAGTAATCAATTGGTGTTGGGAGACCTCGAAGCCGCATTCCTTGACAACTTCAGTGGCACATATGTGCTAATTACCAGACGCCAATGATCCAAGCCACATAATTCAGCACCGTACTAATCGCGCCGTATACACCGGACACGGTTCTGATAAAGAAAAATCAAATCGTCGATTGTCCGGATGAAGAGGCCCTCGTAGCCTTCAAACATAACATTCGCGACGCAGTGGCTTGCCTGACACTCAGGGACAGGAAAAGCCAAATTCATGGCAGCCCTCACATCACTCATGACCCGCCATTATGCAGGGAGAGGACAGCCGCTAGCGCCCAGCATAACCTCAAGAAAGATTCCGCAGATTCGATGCTAAGGACCGTGAATGGCAGGTCACGCCGCAACAAGAACAAACGCCGCTTAACAAGCGATAACATCGAGGATACGCAGTCAATGCCGGATTCGAGGCTCCAAACCCGGTCAATGGAAAAGCCATTCAAAAGAACCACTCCGGTCCGTCCCAATTTGGACTAAATACTCATCCATTTTGCCATAGATACACGGCACTTTCGAAAGCTGGCCTAATCACACCAACAGGATTGTTGGGTATTCGCTAGGCAGCAAGTTAATTCGCCAAAACAATGACAAGGTCAAAGATAGCGAAGGACGAGGAAGAGACCCGGTCACCGAACAATAGAGGACAATGGTTTCTCGCTGCGTGATTACGTGAACATGATATACGCAACCCACATACCCAAACGGGAGCGGAAGCGGCACTAGTGGACATATACGCCGATGGAGTCACCGCCTAAAGTTCAATCCATGGTCCTCCTGGTTCGATCACTTTTGATCAAGGAACCACCCCACCAAAGATCCGCCATGGCAGGTTCGGGCCGCATTGGTCCTAGACCCAATCGCCGATGGGTTTCACCTCACTAGAGTCCCGAGATAGCAGGAGCATCTAACCTCGCTTGGCCAGGATACAAAGGCGCAAGATGGGCATAGACCTCAAGGATTAAAACCAACAAAGACTACCTTCAAGGCAGCATACCAGTGTAGAGGCCAATTGTATAGGCCTCGTTACACTAGAAGTGGTCGCCGGATCCCTTGATAACTTCCAAGCTAGGAGTTAATCTTCGACATAGTTCCGCTCCACAACAAGCTATCATGTGCTCATTTCTGATCGGACCTGCTTATGGGTTCAACGCGTGCCAAGACCATGCATACCTCAAGCTCAAGATGCCAGCCCTCAAGGAGTCATCACAGCCAACGGAAACATCGAACGCCCTCCTAATCGGAGAAACATACAGCGCTCTCGCTGGTATACATGAGCAGCTTCCTAAGGCACTTTCTAGTCCGCCGTTGTTTAATCCGACACCGCTAAACACGCCTCAAGTAACCTACAACAAGACCACCTAGCACGCCTCACGCTGGCCAGAGTAATGCGTGCCCCAACCCCAGCCCTTGCAAAATTGTAAGACCGAGACTCACAGACATCATTACGCTCTGAGATACCATGGGCGAGGGGAGAGGCACCACCACCACAGCCCGAGAGTGCGGCTCAACCACACCAGGGCCCCAAGTGTGTCATCTCTTTTTCTTTTTTTTTCTTATCCAGATGACCCATTTATCTGAGGCCCTACCCCGGCAGCCAGACCGCTAACTCAATGGCGTAAACAGCCGTGGAAGGAGAAAGCTACTTATTTAGCATCCGTGTGGTCTCCATTATGAGCATTATAATCGCTTTTATACACCATTCTGCAGCCTACCCTCGAGGGGGACATATGTTTAATAGTCTCATCCCTTGCTTATCTGACTATTTGCATCGCTCACATTCATGGCAAGATTTCTTGAATAAACAATGCATCGCCTTTTTGCTTATAATTGCATTCCTTTCTATATACATATGTTCATTTATGACATGTTGTATCCGACACTTCGGTACGCTTAAATACAATTGTGGGGTTAAGTTCCCACATTATGGTGTGATAAGTCCTAACACTTTCACAAGTGCGGCAACCTCAACTTATAGCATTATATGCATCGTCTCAATCATGTCTTGGGTCAATAGTTGGGTTTGCCTGCCCCATGTTTTGGTACCTTACATTCCGCTATATCGGCTAAGGTAAGAATCGGAGAACCATTGCGATCAGCCCTCAGCTTGAGCTGGGCGAGCACCTCAGATGGAGAAAGCTAAAATCGTCTAGAATGATGAGGCGAGAGTCGGTCGCTGTTCGAGAGGTTTTTCGAGTCCCTAAAGACTTATGTCAGCTTAGAGCGAGGAACTGCTTTGTCCTACCAAAGTGGATAGCGCCTCAACTCGCCTTTTCGAACGTTAGGGCTTCAGCCAAATTTAAAATTATAGAATTCTATGGCTAAGGAGAGTGTTCAAGCATTATAAGTCCGCTACCTTGTTCGCTGTGTTGAAAGGCCTCAGATGGACCCAAAATGGGAACAAGAGCACTCAAGTTTATCCCTAACACCCCAAAGACTGCGGGTATGGGCTCAAGGCGACGATTTGCCATCTCTCAGATTTGATAAACTATCGCACGTATGTAATGATTAAATTAATAAAGCGCTGCTTAGCGCATATGAACAAAGTTTTCAAGACAGATAACAAAATGCTAGTCTACTCAAATATTACATCTTTGGAGCACTCACCCAATAATGCGGCACCTCCAGACACCTTTTATAATACATCTCGGTGTGCGGACACTACTTCCTGCTCGGTATCCCATTCGTCACAAGCTTTCAAGATCCATCTCCGCCAAAGGCACTTTAGCACGGGCAAGGCCCGACGGGCACCTTCAATGCAAAGCGAGTGTTTGATTGACTTCAACCCAAAGGACACGGATCCACCACCAACAGACCAGGCCAAGTAGCTCCTATGGCATGCCCCTTGGGCCATGTACCAAACTATGAGGCCCTTCATGGTCCTGCTCGCCACCTTGTGGAGCTCTTGACTAACTGCTTCACCGGTCGCTATAAGAAGCGGATGTCCGCCTCAAAGATAATCGAGACCGTAAGACCTTCTTCATCGAGCTCCCTCCGGCCTCAGAGAAAGTGGCAGATCGGACACGCCATGGGCAGATTCGCTAACGCCCCGGAGAGCTCCGATTCGGGTAAGTAATGTAATTCACTTTAACATGCTTGCTTTGTATGAAGAATGCCTTACCTGGTCGCTATTTTCTTCAAATCTTTGATTTCCTGAGGTCCTCAGGGCATCGGCCTTAGCGCCTTGGCACTCTCAAGAGCCGACGCAAGCTCGACTCTCGAAGTCTCGAGTCACGCCCAAACTCTCGTGGTTTTTCCACGAGAGCCTGGAGCTCTTGCCGCACCTCCGCCACCAAGGCCTCGCTTCTCTTCGCCTGCTTATTCAAGAGTCAAGATTATGCTCGCACCGACACCGCCGCCTCGTGGTCGCCACCTCACCAGAGCCCCCGGAGTACCCACGCTGTCCTTGTTATTTCTCTTGCAACCAAATCCTTTTCTTCAGAAGGTATAACTTTAATAAGGTGTTACTCACCTTCCTTGTCCTCTAGCTGCTTTTGGCACGGCCGAGCTCGCTTCTAACCGCCGAGGCTCGCTTCAAAGCATCGACCGCAGCCAGGCAAGCAGAGAGGTCAAAGAAAGCAGCCTGCAATCCCATATTGACATATTTTTAGACTCTCACAGATATTTTTAGATCCTCATCCGCTTTTCTCTCCTAACACCGAACCGAGCATCGGGCTACCGTTTATGCGGCCTTATATTACATATCTCAAAATTCTACCTCAAAGCCTGTTAGAAGGTTGTCGGTGCTTGGGTTGGGCCCGGGCCTCTTGGCGAGCCGAATTTTTCAATCACCGCACTCATGATAGCAAGCGGTGTTCTTTCTTTGATGGAAGCGCCCATTGAGCGCCTCCAAGAGTTATCCGCGCCCGCTGACGGAGGCCGCCGGTGTCACGCCTTGCCCTTCTGCAGAAGGTTACTACCGACTCTCGACAACCACCGCAGGTTCCAGCATGGAGTCCGGCAAAGTCTCGAGGTTGTCTCGCTGGCACCTCCGGCCTCCTCTAACTGGGTGGGTCCTCATCTTGGATCCCACCCTGCTGCCAAGGCCACACTGGGGTGGAGGCGGCCGAAGAGAATCCATATCCGACGTGCTCCCAAGGAACCGCCAACGAAGCGGAAGATCCTTTTGGGCGGACAAACAGGTTGTGCGGCATTAGAAAGACACCATGACAAAAAGAAAATTGTAAATCATCTAGAGTCCTGATATTTACGATTCGCCAGGGCTTGGCCCTTGAGGGCCACTCTCAGCCGCCGCCGACGCGATGAACAGTCCCGGAAGGGTCCTTCCTTCTGATTCCTTCTGCCTCCCTCACTGGGAGGCCTTCCTCTTCTCTCCTCACGGGAGAGGCCTTTTCTCCTCCTCGCCCTCGTGGAGGAGTCTGCCCGAGTCATCACGATGAGGTCGACACATTCGACGCCGAACTCCTTCGGTTCTCTGGCCTTCTTCTTGGCCTTCTTTCTCCTAAGAGACTAAAGAGTCGGGACCAGCAGCCCTATCAAACGGGCATCCACCGGGTCCTCCGAAGGGGAGCGACAGCTTAACTCCGGATGGATGTCGCCTGCCAGGCCTGTTAAAGGTATTGGGAGTTTAGATCCCGTGATAAAGTCAAAACATGAAAAGTAAGTGTCCCATAAAGGATAATATGGCTTACCTCGCCGCCGGACGTTGTAAGCTGAATCACATCTTCAAGAAGCGGATGCGGAGCTTCGCGCTTTGAACAAGACCCTCCGTGCAGCTTCATACGTAGTGTCAAGAGCCCGCCAAGGACCAAAAGCAGCCGATCAAACTCCCACAAATTGAAGTCCTGCTGTCGGCAGGGGAGAATCCGCGGATGAGCATGACCGATTACGCTGACAAGCTTGAGCTTTGTTCACCAGTGGTTTGGAGACTGACGAGTCCCGGCCAGCTCTTCCGAACTACTCTCATAGCAGCCCTTCTTCCGTGGAGGTGAGCTGTGGGATGCCACATCTGAATTCGCTGGGGCTGCCCATTTAGGGTCACGCCATCGTGATGTAGAACCACCCTGACACATCCTTGATGGATTCCACGAAGGCACCTTCGAGCTAAGTGACGTTGGGCATTTTGTCCACCATGGCGCTCAAGACTCCGCTTGGCTGCCGCCCTTCAGAAACCTCGCTTGACATTGAAGGTCTTTAGCCATGTCAAGGGAAGGCTGATGGAAGAGGAAGGCCTTGCCATTGGACACAACGATAAACGCCGAGATATTGAGGATAAAATTTGGGGACAGATCATGGAAATCCAGCCATAGTAACATGATTCTTTGACAAAGGGGTGGAGGAAGCCCATCCACAGAGGAAATGGGGAAGGAATACCACCTCTCATGGGGCCTGGGTGGGATGAGTTGCGCCCTGTCAGGGGAGCCGGTGTGCCATGTCGCTGGACAGATATCCGCGTCCAGGTATCTTGATGTGCCCTCCAGACCTGAGGAGGCCACCCACTCGCTCCGCGCCGGACATGGCTGGAGAAGGTCGAGTGAGATAAGCGGATTCTGGGGCGCCGGAGCTTGAGTGCGCGAGATGGATAAGCACAGGAGGAAGAAGGCGAGGTAAGAAAGGTGGATCCTTATCCCTTATATATGGGTATGATCTAAAACTACAAGGCCCCACCGCCTGTAAAACTCGCTATCTCCCAAGCGCCGCAATCAATGGCGCGTTGCTGTTACCCACGTCCGTATTGATGGGAATTCGAATAAGGGGAACACAACTTCTCTTCGGGTAGACGCGCAAGGATATCGCCGCTAAACGTTACTAAGGTGGTATAACAAAAACGATTCGAGTAAAAGCTGGTTGTGGTGTGACGCCATGCCACAAATACGCCAGAGATTGAACTTGTGTAAATATTATCTTCTACGGTGGTATGTGGAATTTATTTTGCAGAGCCGACACCATCCCGTGTTTTTACAATCTTCTATGAATTATTCGGAGGAGGAACCCGCTGGTAATGTCAAGACAATATGTTACCGGACCCGCTGCCATTGAAGCCTGGTTCAGGCTACTGAGGAGTCCTCGACTAGGGGTGTCCAGATATTTAACCATCATCATTGGCCGGACTCCAAGACTATGAAGATACAAGATTGAAGATTTCGTCCCGTCTCCGATGGGACTTTCCTTGGCGGAAGGCAAGCTTGGCAATACGGATATGCATCTCCTACCATTGTAAATCAATTGCAGTAACCCTAGCCCTCCAAAGGTTCATATAACCGGAGGGTTTTAGTCCCAGGATCTAACAACAATCATACCGTAGGCTAGCTTCTAGGGTTTAGTTTCCTTGATCTCGTGGTAGATCTACTCTTGTACTACCCATATCATCAATATTAATCAAGGTGAGTAGGGTTTTACCTCCACCGAGAGGGCCCAACCTCGGGTAAAAACATCGCGTGTCCTTGTCTCCTGCTACCATCCGCCTAGACGCACAGTTCGGGACCCCTACTCCGAGATCCACAGTTTTGACAATCGACAACCCTCATGAGATCAGCTTAATGACGTCCCCAACACCCTCTTAAAGAAGAGGCTCAGAACCCATCCAGCTCTAGGCGCCTTGTCACTTGGCATGTCGCTGACCGTGATCAAGAACCTTACTCTCGCCATTGGGGGAGCCAAGATCATGCAAGTCAAGAGGCTCCAAATTTAGCTCAATCCCAATTGAAATCTTTGTGTGCATCGGGGCCTCTTCAAGACATTGAAAATGTGAAGGAAATATGCCCCAGAGGCGTAATAATAAAGTTATTCTTTATTTCCTCATATCATGATAAATGTTTATTATTCATGCTAGAATTGTATTAACTGGAAACATGATACATGTGTGAATACATAGACAAAAACTATAGTCACTAGTATGCCTCTACTTGACTAGCTCATTAATCAAAGATGGTTATGTTTCCAACCATAGACATGTGTTGTCATTTGATTAGTGGGATCACATCATTAGAAGAATGATGATTGACATGACCCATTCCGTTAGCTTAGCACTTGATCGCTTAGTATACTGCTATTGCTTTCTTCATGACTTATACATGTTCTCGTAACTATGAGAATTATGTAACCTCACTAATGAGGAACACTTTGTGTGCTACCAAACGCTACAACGTAATCGGGGTGATTATAAAGGAGCCTCTACAGTGTCTCCAAGGTACATGTTGGATTGGCGATCTCGAATTAGGATTTGTCACTCCGATTGCTCTGGAGAGGTATCTCGCCCTCCTCAGAATGCACATCACTATAAGCCTGTGCAAGCAATGTAACTCACGAGTTAGTTACAGAATGATGCATTATGTAACGAGTAAAGAGATTTTCCGGTAACGAGATTGAACTAGGTATTGGATACCGACGTATCAAATCTCGGCAAGTAACATATACCGATGACAAAGGGAACAACGATGTTGTTATGCGGTTTGACCGATAAAGATCTTCGTGAGAATATGTAGGAGGCAATATGAACATCCAGTGTTCCGCTATTGGTTATTAACCGAGAATAGTTCTAGGTCATGTTCACATAGTTCTCGAACCCGTAGGGTCCGGTGACGCTTAACGCTAAGATGATAGTTTTATTATGAGTTTATAAGTTTTGATGTACCAAGGAGTTCGGAGTCCGGATGATGATCGAATATGACGAGGAGTCTCAAATGGTCGAGACGAAAGATCGATATATTGATGACTATATTCGATTTCGAAAGGTTCCGAGGATTCGATATTTTTCGGAGTACCGAGAGTTACGGGAATTCGCCGGAGAAGTATTGGGCCATATTGGGCCATACGGGAAAGAGAGAGCTGCCTAGGCAAGCTGCGCGCTTCCCAAGGCCTAGTCCGAATTGATTAGGGAGGCCGCACCTCCTTCCTTCCCCTTCTCTTCCCTTCCTTCTCTCCTACTCCTACTACATGGAAGGGCTCCTAGTTCTACAGGAAAGGGGGACTCCTACTGGATGGGAGTAGGACTCCCTTAGGGCGCACCATAGGAGGGCCTCCCTCCTCCTACACTTTATATACGGGGCAGGGGGCACCCCATAGAGACACAAGTTGATCTTCGTGATCGCTCTCAGCAGTGTGCGGTGCCCCTCCACCATATTCCACCTCGGCCATATCGCCGCGGTGCTTAGGCGAAGCCCGCGGCGGTAGAGAATCATCATCATCACCACGCCGTCAGGTCGACGGAACTCATCCTCGACACTTTGCTGGATCGAGTCCGTGGATCGCCATCGAGCTGAACATGTGCTGAACTCGAGGTGCCGCGATGCTCGTACTTGGATCGGTCGGATCGCGGAAGATGTACGTGACTACATCAACCGCAAGGTCATAACGCTCGCCATGGCTCTACGAGGGCACGTGGACAACACTCTCCCTCTCGCTATGCATCACCATGATCTTTGCGTGTGCGAGGAAAATTTATGAAATTACTACGTTCCCCAACAAAGGCATCCGAGCCTAGGTTTTATGCGCTGATGTTATATGCACGAGTAGAACACAAGTGAGTTGTGGGCGATATAAGTCATACCGCTTACCAAAGATGTCATACTTTGGTTCAGTTGTATTGTTGGATGAAGCGCCCGACCGAGATTACGCCAGACGCTTTACGCGAGACTGGTTTTACCGCTGGCTTTTGTACACAGTGACTAGCAGTGTCCGCTTTCTCCAACTTTAGTTGAATTTAGTGGCTACGCCCATTCTCGCTAAGGTTAAAACAGCATTAACTTGACGAACTCATCGCTGTGGTTTTGATGCGAGGTAAGAACGGTTCTTGCTCAGCCCGTAGCAGCCTATTATAAAATTTGCAACAACAAAGTAGAGGACATCTAACTTGTTTTTGCAGGCATGTTGTGATGTGATATGGTCAAGACGTGATGCTATATTTTATTGTATGAGATGATCATGTTTTGTAACCGGTTATCGGCAATCGGCAGAGCCATATGGTTGTCGCTTATTGTATGAAATGCAAACGCCTCGTAATTCATTTACTTTATCACTAAGCAGAGCGATAGTCGAGAAGCAATAGATGGCGAATTAATACGATGCTATGATGGAGATCAAGGTGTCGCTACCGGTGATTTATGGTGATCACGACGGCAAGCTTCGAGATGGAGATCACAAGCACAAGATGATAATGGCCATATCATATCACTTATATTGATTGCATGTGATGTTTATCCTTTATGCATCTTATCTTGCTTTGATCGACGGTAGTATTTTAAGATGATCTCTCACTAAAAATTGTCAAGAAGTGTTCTCCCTGTAAGTACTGCTACAAAGTTCTTCGTGCGTTGAGACACCACGTGATGATCGGTGTGATAGGCTCTCATTCCAAATACAACGGTGCAAAATAGTTGCACACGCTGAATACTCAAAGTTAAACTTGACGAGCCTAGCATATAAGAGATATGGCCTCGAACATGGAGACCGAAAAGGTCGAACGTGAATCATATAGTAGATATGATCAACATAGTGATGTTCACCATTGAAACTACTCCATCTCACGAGATGATCGGACATGGTTTAGTTGATTTGGATCACGGATCACTTAGATGACTAGAGAGATGTCTGTCTAAGTGGGAGTTCTTAAGTAATATGATTAATTGAACTTAAATTTATCATGAACTTAGTCCTGGTAGTATTTTGCAAATTATGTTGTAGATCAATAGCTTGTGCTTGTTGCTTCTATGTTTTTATTTTGATATGTTCCTAGAGAAAATTGTGTTGAAAAATGTTAGTAGCAATGATGCGGATTGGATCCGTGATCCGAGGTTTATCCTCATTGCTGCAATGTAAGAATTATGTCCTTGATGCACCGCTAGGTGACAAACCTATGCAGAGAGCAAGATGCGACGTTATGAACGCTTGGTTAGCTCAATATGATGACTACTTGATAGTTTAGTGCACCATGCTTAAACGGCTTAGAATCGACTTCAAAGACGCTTTTGAACGCCATGGACCATATGAGATGTTCCAGAATTGAAGTTAATATTTCAAGCAAATACCCGAGTTGAGAGATATGAAGTCTCCAACAAGTTCTATAGCTAAAAGATGGAGGAGAATCGTCAACTAGTGAGCATGTGCTCGATTTGTCCGGGTACTTCAATCGCTGAATCAAGTGGGAGTTAATCTTCCAGATAAGATAGTGATTGATTGAATTTCTAGTCACCATCACTAAGTTACTAGAACTTCGTGATGAACTATAGTATGCAAGGGATGATGAAAACGATTCTCGAGCTCTTCGTGATGTTGAAATCGAAGGGTAGAAATCAAGAAAGAGCATCAAGTGTTGATGATTGACAAGACCACTAGTTTCAAGAAAAGGCAAAGGGAAAGAAAGAGAAACTTCAAGTAGAATGGCAACAAGTTGTCACTCCCTGAAGAAGACCAAAGCCGACCAAAGTTCTGAAACCTGAGTGCTTACACCGTAAAAGGAAATGGTCACCGAAGCGGAAATGCCCTCAATATTTGGTGGATAAGAAGGATGGCAAAGTGAACAAGGGTATATTTTTATAAAGTTATTGATATGTGCCTTACTAGTGTTTATAGTAGCCCTCTGAGTATTTGATACTTGTTCGGTCTAAGATTAGTAACTCAAACAGAGTTGCTGAAAAACAGAGACTAGTTGAAGGGAAGTGA
>JAHHZJ010005134.1:0-14217 GCA_021437245.1 Aegilops speltoides | reverse complement strand
AACAAGGAAAAATTTCCATGGATGCTCAACTCAAAATCCTACACCTACCAATCCCTTCGAGTGAAGCCATTGAAATTTATACGCCAAATTTTCAGGATGAGACGCATTTTCCGGTCACGATGACTTTGTTTCGACGAGGAGTTAGGAATTCGCCAGAATTTCCACACAAAGGAGGAACATGATAGCCCCGAGGACTTTGAAAGTCAAATTTCACTTTCAGGCGGGCGACCAAAATATCTTATCCACCTAACGGTCATATCATTGAAGGGCATTTATGTTTATCATGTGGGTTCCCTAGGCTATAAATAGCCGCCTTTACAACCACTAGTTGGTTGGTGCCCGAGAGAACTTGACACTTGTCATTTGAGAGCAACCCATCCTCCGAGGACTTTGAGCGAAAATCATCAAGGAGGAAACCCAAAACCAAAAAAAAACCCCAAGTGATTGAGCATCAAAGAAATTGATCCGGGATCCGACGCTTGTTACTTTGAAGACGTGCTTCTTCCGATTTGGGCCAAGGTCTAGAGCATCCAAGAGGAATTGTGGATTGCCGAGGACCAAGTCTTGAAGGTTTGAAGTCACCAAGACTTACCACGAGTAATTGGACGAGGCCCGGGGTCTTAGTTCAAGGAGAATACGGAATGGTGTCCCTGAAGGCGGTTTAGACGGGTGTCCGGACTGTGTCTCGAAGTTTAAATATCACCGCCCAACCGACGATAACCGAGAAAGAGCTTGAACGGTTTACCAAATCATTGTCTTCACCAACGACCGGTTCTATTTTCAACCTTCATTTCTCATTTTGTGTTGCATGTTGTTAATTTCGGTTGAAGACTTTGATCAAGACTTTCACAAATTCTCGCCAATTTCTTCATGTTTGTCTTCATCTTGTTATCCTGGTTTATGCTTCCCGACTGTCTAGTCTTCATTTCATCATACTATGTGTAATCATGTTTACCCTCGAGTACTTATTCCCAGAAATAGTTCTTCGCAGAATTTCCTCACCGCAAATTTCGGAAGAATTTCATAAAATCGCTTATTCACCCTCTAGTCGATATAACGCTTTCATACCTTCTCTACAATTTAATACATCTTTAAAATCAGCCCATGCACATATTGATCTTGATGGTCTCCAAACCAAATATTTTGAAGTCAAGGTGAAAGCATAGTATAGCAAGACAATGCATCAAAATAACATTTTTTTACCCTTCTTGTGTTTAATGAATAAGGGAAAGTCTCAATGAATTCAACCCATTTAGCATGTCACGATTCATTTATTGATTTTAATATGTTTCAAAGATTCATGATCAATGTATAACAAATTCTTTTGGCCATAAATAATTTGCCATGTTTCTAAAGTCCCAAGAGCATATAATTCTTTATCATAAGTAGAATAATTCGAAGGCCCACTCAATTTTTCAAAAGTATGCAACAGTTTGCCATCTTGTAATAACACACCTCCTAATCCAATTCCACTAGCATCACATTCAAGCTCAAAAGTCTTATTAAAATCAGGAAGTTGGAGTAAAGGAGCATGTGTCAACTTATCTTCAATACCGGAAGGCTTCTTCCGTGACGGTACCCCAAACAAAAGGCACATCCTTCTTGTAAGCTCATTGAGGAAAAGAATGGTGCTGAAATCTCACAAACGCCTATAGAATCCAATGAGGCCAAGAAAACTCCTCACTTGTGTGACCTTTGGGCTGCGGTCAACTCTCAATAGCTTCAATCTTGGCTTTATCAACTTCAATTTCGGAGTAACAACATAACTAAGAAAAGACACTTGGTCGGTAAAAGGTGCACTTAAGGTTACCAAACAAACGCATCTCAGAGCAATAAGAACAGACGAATGTTCCAAATGTTCTTCCAAAGATTTGCTATAAATCAAGATATCATCAAAATAGACTACCACAAATCGTCCAATGAAAGCACGAAACTTCGCTCATTAATCTCATGAAAGTACTAGTGCATTAGTTAACCCAAAAGGCATGACTAACCACTCATATAATCCAAACTTAGGTTTAAATGTTGCTTTCCATTCATCTCCCAATTTCATACGAATTTGATGGTATCCACGCAAATCAACTTTGGAGAATATTGTAGAGCCACCAATTCATCAAGCATCATCTAGTGATGTAGGGAACCCCAATTCGCCGATCTTTCACGCTTGAGGGGATCTCACGGAGGAACACAAGAACGCCAAGGAAGAACGAGAGGAAACACGGGAAAACGAGAGGAAATCACTCAACCAACAAGGAATCGATCACACAAGTGCTAGATCAACATACACACATGAGATCCACAAGATACATAGTCAACTAGGGTAAGGATACAAAGGAACCGCTCATCTCCAAGAGGAGGCCTTGATGTTCTTCCCAGATAGGGCCTTGAATCCACGAGGGATCTTCCCTAGGTAGGGTCTTGATTCCACGGATCTTTCCTGACGGAGGTCCCGATCTCGAGGAGAAGTACCGGTGATGAGCAAAGGCTCTCACACACAAATATGAGCTAATCCAATGACCTCAAAGTGGGGAGGAGGAGGTCTATTTATAGTGGTCACCTAAGGGTAAGTGAGGGCGAGGTACACGGCCTGCCCAAGTCGTATACAGAGGCAAGGTCCGATGATCCGATGGTGGCCCGGATGATCCGGTGTCGGGGTCCGATGATCCCAAGGACCGTCCGATGATCCAAATTTCACGAGGGGCTTCGCTGCTTCGGTGCATTTACCCGGACGATCCGGGAGGGTCCCGATAGAGGCAGGTGTCCCGCCTTCGGCGAGATGGTGGATTTTTGGTGGAAGTTGACTTTGACGATCCGACCACGAAGCGCAGCGAGGACGTACTTAGCAATCGCTAAACCAACTCCGAGAGGTTATCACCACGCCGAAAGCATCCATCAACCACGAGGGTCTATTTCCCGAGCAAGCGTAAGAACAAGCAAGAAACCGAGATTGCAATCTGGATATTGCAATATAAGATGAAAGCTTTATTGATCAAGGTGGGGTTCGGACGCTTTGTTCGGTCGCTGAACACAAACGGCACGCCGGTTGCAGCTTTGGACTTTTGATCTAAAACAAAACCCAAAGTCTAAACGGTGCCCTAAGGGCTGTATATGGAGGAAGAGGGGAGAATTTCGTGGCCCTTGGTGGAGGGGTCCAAATAACCCTATCTCCTGCTTCCCCACATACGGACTCTAAAAATAGCCTATACTAATGTATTTCGAAATTACATGGGCTCGCCCAATAATAAGGTGACGCAGACCTAGAATAGCCTCCGGACGAAATTTATGAAGTGGCATCTTGTATATTTCGTCCAAGGCTTCATGCACTCATTATGGTGGCTTCAAAGTCCAAATCATCACTTGTAACTCCATTCTTGTCCCTCTTGCATGCCATCATCTCCATGCTTGTTCTTGCTCCAATGTTCATCCTTCTCCAAGCTAGGCCCTTCATTTGTAAGCAAAACAAATGTATCCAATTTAGGCATCATATTCTCATGAATATTAGAATCATTACCAAGAAACGAAAGTACTGTAATTTAGTTGGCGTATGCGAGCTCTAGTAATTGGTCCAGATGTATAGCGTTAGGGGCTGTGGTGTAACAATGGTATTGATGTCCTCATCAAGAGCTAATAAAGCAAAACAGGAGAAAATAAGAGTGAAAATCAGATTGTGGCAAAAGAATTTGAGCAACACATGAAGCCTATTAGTAAATCATCTACTGTTGCTTCAAATTAAATTGAAAAGTGCATGTTTACTTGCCACCAAATCGATATTGATGAGTTAGATTTTAGCAAATCTGTTTGCTATGCTTTTGTGTGCAAAGAGGCATTATTTTCATTCGAGGACGGTTTTCCTTTGCCCCCCGTCACTAACATTTTGCAGAGTTCGCCGACGCCTTTCCACAAGACGTACACCGGATTACCACCTATTCGAGGGATTGAGCATCAAATTGACTTAATTCCGTGCATCGTTACTCAACCGCACCATACCGCATCAATCCGCAGGAGACGAAGGAGATTATGCGGCCAAGTACGTGAGCTGCTCGAAAAGGTTATATACGCGAATCCCTTAGTCCTTGTGCGTTCCTATTATTCTAGTGCCGTAAAAGGATGGTACGTCACGTATGTGTTGATTGTAGAGGCATTAATAATATTACTATTCGTTATCGCCACCCTATTCCTAGGCTAGATGATATGCTTGATGAACTGAGTTTCTACAATATTCTCCAAAGTTGATTTATGAGTGGATACCATCAAATTCAGATGAAATGGGAGATGAATGGAAAACAGCATTTAAAACTAAGTTGGATTATATGAGTGGTTAGTCATGCCTTTTGGGTTAACTAATGCACCTAGTACTTTCATGAGATTAATGAACGAAGTTTTACGTGCTTTCATTGGACGCATTTGTGGTAGTCTATTTTGATGATATACTGATTTACAAATCTTTGAAGAACATTTGGAACATTTACGCGTTGCTTTTAATGCTCTACGTGATGCACGCTTGTTTGGTAACCTTGGGAAGTGCACCTTGTAACCGACCAGTATCTTTTCTTGGCTATGTTGTTACTCCAGTGGAATTGAAGTTGATAAAGCCAAGATTGAAGCTATTGAGAGTTGGCTACCAAAACGGTCACACAAGTGAGGAGTTTCTGGCCTCGCTGGTTTCTATAGGCGCCAGAGAGATTTCAGCACCATTGCTGCACCTCTCAACGAGCTTACAAAGAAGGATGTGCTTTTGTTTGGGGTACCGCAGAAGAAGCCTTCACGTATTGAAAGCTGTTGACACATGCCCTTTACTCCAACTTCCCGATTTTAATAAGACTTTGAGCTTGAATGTGATGCTAGTGGAATTGGATTAGAGGTGTGTTATTACAAGATGGCAAACCTGTTGCATACTTTTCTCAAAAAATTGAATGGGCCTAGTCTGAATTATTTCTACTTATGATAAAGAATTATATGCTCTTGTTCGACTTTAGAAACATGGCAACATTATTTATGGCCCAAAGAATTTGTTATACATTCTGATCATGAATCTTTGAAACATATTAAAAGTCAAGCTAAACCGAATCGTAGACATGCTAAATGGGTTGAATTCATTGAGACTTTCCTTGCGTCATTAAACACAAGAAGGGTAAAGAAAATGTTATTTATGCATTGTCTCGCTTATACTATGTCAACTTGACTTCAAAATATTTGGTTTGGAGACCATCAAAGATCAATATGTGCATGATGATTTTAAAGATGTATTGTAGAATGTAAAGAAGGAAGAACATGGAACAAGTTTGTCGTTAATGATGGATTTGTGTTCGTACAACAAGCTATGCATTCCAGCTAGCTCCGTTCGCTTTTTGTTGTTGCAGGAGGCGATGGAGGAGGACTAATGGGACACTTTACGTGAAGAAGACGGAGGACGATTTGCTACACATTTCTTTTGGCCAAAGATGAGACGGATGTTGAGCGTTTTATTGCTCACGACTACATGTCAAAAGCTAAGTCACGACTAAATCCTCATGGTTTATATATGCCTTTGCTCACTCTAGTGTTCCTTGGGAGGATATATTCATGGACTTTGTTTTAGGTTTACCTAGAACAAAGAAGGGAGGGATATATTTGTTGTCGGGATAGATTCTCAAATGGCACACTTTATACCATGTCATGTATGATGCCGCAATGTTGCTGATTTGTTCTTTCGTGAAATTATTCGCTTGCATGGTGTGCCAAATACTATTGTTTCAGATCGTGATACTAAATTTCTTAGCCACTTTTGGAGATGTTTATGCTGTTGGGGACTAAACCGCTTTTTAGTACTACTTGTCACCCCCAAACCGATGGAAAATGTATAGTCAATAGAACATTGTCTACTATGCTTAGGCTGTTCTAAAGAATAATAAGAAAATGTGGGAGGAATGCTTGTCATATTGAATTTGCTTATAATCGCTCATTGCATTCTACTACTAAGATGTGCCCTTTGAAGTGTATGGTTTCCACCGTGCACCAATTGATTTGTTGCTTCTTCCATCTTCGGAGAAGGTTAATTTTGATGCTAAAGAACGTATGAATTGATTTTAAAATGCATGAGTTAACTAAGGAAAACATTGAGCGATGAATGCTAAATATAAACTTGCCGGAGATAA
The DNA here is from genome assembly GCA_021437245.1 of Aegilops speltoides. NCBI lineage: Eukaryota > Viridiplantae > Streptophyta > Magnoliopsida > Poales > Poaceae > Aegilops > Aegilops speltoides. Next base: position 8,083 of record JAHHZJ010005134.1, on the reverse strand, counting down.
GGGTAGAAAACATGTTGTGTTTGCACTGAGATCTTGTTTGGTTACATTTTAAGGATAGATTTTGATTTGCGCAAATCAAAGCTAATGCCACGCGTTGCTGGTCCCTTTAAGGTGTTGGAGAAAGTAAATGATAATGCATATAAACTTGAGCTGCCTCAGATTTTGGGGTTAGTCCCACTTTTAACATTGCAGATTTGAAGCCATATTTGGTGAGGAAGATGAACTTCCGTCGAGGACTCACTTCATTTCAAGAAGGGAGGATGATGAGGACATCAATACCATTGTTACACCCACAGCCCCCGCCGCTATACATACTCGACCACTACTAGAGCTCACAAGACGCCAACTAAATTACTGTACTCGCTTTTTGGTAATGATTCTAATGTTCATGAGAATATGATGTCGCTTAAATTGGATACATTTGTTTTGCTTACAAATGAAGGGCCTAGCTTGGAGAAGGATGAACATTGGAGCAAGAACACACATGGAGTTGATGGCATGCTAAGGGGATCAAGAACGGAGTTACAAGTGATGATTTCAGGACTTTGAAGCCACCATAAGGAGTGTGATGAAGCCTTGGACGAAATATACAAGATGCCACTTCAATATTCGCCTCAAAGGCTATTCTAGGTGTCACGTCACCTTATTATTGGGCCAGCCCATGTAATTTCGAAATACATTAGTATAGGCTATTTTAGAGTCCCAGTGTGGGGAACAAGAGATAGGGTTAGTTTGGACCTCCACCAAGGGCCACGAAATTCACCCCTCTTCCTCCATATATATACACTCTTAGGGCACCGCTAGACTTGGGTTTTGTTTAGATCAAAAGTTCGCCATAGTGCAAAATCTCTCATTTCGCTTGTGTTCAACGACTGCATAAAGGCGCCAGTAACCCCACCTTGATTAATAAAGCTTTTCATCTTATATTCGTAATATCAGATTGCAATCTCAGCTTGCTTGTTCTTCGCTTGCTCGCAGGAAATAGACCGTGGTCAGTTGATCGTGTTCGCGGTCAATAACCTCGGAGTTGGTTTAGCGATTATATACGACGCCCTCATGTAGTCGGATCGCCAAAGTCGACTTCCACCAAAGCGAAATCCACCATCTCATCGAAAGACGGACACCTCCGCCTCTATCGCTCTATTAATATCATCTTTCAAAATGGACTCAGAGTCATAGGAAGCAAAGTAATATTTTTATCCTTATGAACAAGAGAGTAACTGATTGTTTCTACCATATGTAATTTTTATCAAATTGCCATGGTCGACCAAGTAATAAGGAACATGCTTGCATAGGTACCACATCACAATCAACATAATCAAGATATGTAGAGATACTAAATGCACACCAATAACAAAGCGGTTACCTTAACCTTGCCATTGTCGAACCATTGGATGTAGTAAGGATGTGGATGTGGTCTTGTAGAGAGATAGCTTCTCCACCATCTCCATGCTAGCTGTTGTCAGAGCCCTCCATCTATGATGACGCTAATAGAACGCTCCTTCACAACTCCCTTTGTATGGAACAAATTATGCTCTGATTTTGCTCAACTTTTGTAACTCGCACACTCAAAACACGCTGAGCAACTAAACATTCACCTCACAAAGATCTTCAGCAGCCATGTATTGTGTCTCATGATCGTAATCATCTCCACCGTGTTCCCATGTGTAATAAGAGCCAAAGTCTCTCATCATAGTCACTAGCGGACTCATACCCACCATCCTCGTGAGCAATCATCACACGAGATTTGCATTCTCTCGCAAATGTCCTCTCATAACGACGACAAATAATATCACTTGTGCCCTGCTGACGCCTATGAAGAAGAAGAGCTCGCAGGCCCGCAGATGAGGACATCATGATGAGGACATCAATACCATTGTTACACCCAACACCCACCGCCATATACATATCGACCATTACTAGAGCTCAAGACGCCAACTAAATTACTTGTACTTTCGCTTGGTAATGATTCTAATGTTCATGAGAATATGATGTCGCTTAAATTGGATACATTTGTTTTGCTTACAAATGAAGGGCCTAGCTTGGAGAAGGATGAACATTGGAGCAAGAACACACATGGAGTTGATGGCATGCAAGGATCAAGAACGGAGTTACAAGTGATGATTTCGTGGACTTTGAAGCCATAAGGAGTGCATGAAGCCTTGGACGAAATATACAAGATGCCACTTCATAATATTCACCATAGGCTATTCTAGGTGTCATACACCTTATTATTGGGCCAGCCCATGTAATTTCAAATACATTAGTATAGGCTATTTTTAGAGTCCGTATGTGTGGGGAACAAGATAGGGTTAGTTTCGACCTCCACCAAGGGCCACGAAATTCACCCCCTTCCTCCATATATACAGCCCTTAGGCACCGCTTAGACTTGGGTTTTGTTTAGATCAAAAGTTCGCCATAGCTGCAACTTCACTTGCTTGTGTTCAACGCACTGCAAAGCGCCACTGTAACCCCACCTTGATCAATAAAGCCATCTTATATTCGCAATATCCAGATTGCAATCTCGCTTTCGCTTGTTCTTCGCTTGCTCGGGAAATAGACCTCGTGGTCGTTGATCGTGTTCGCGCGGTCAATAACCTCTCGAGTTGGTTTAGCGATGTTATATACGACGTCTCGCACGTAGAGTCGGATCGCCAAAGTCGACTTCCACCAAAGCGAAATCCACCATCTCATCGAAAGACGGGACACCTTGCCTCTATCACATCAATTATTGTTACACCAATACCCTCGCCGCTATACATATCGACCAATTACTAGAGCTCACAGACGCCAACTAAATTACTGTACTTTCGCTTGGTAATGATTCTAATGTTCATGAGAATATGATGCGCTCTAAATTGATACATTTGTTTTGCTTTCAAATGAAGGGCCTAGCTTGAGAAGGATGAACATTGAGCAAGAACAACATGGAGTTGATGGCATGCAAGGATCAAGAACGGAGTTACAAGTGATGATTTCAGACTTTGAAGCCACCCTATGAGTGTGATGAAGCCTTGGACGAAATATACAAGATGCCACTTCATAATATTCGCCCATAGGCTATTCTAGGTGGCATACCTTATTATTGGGCCAGCCCATGTAATTTCGAAATACATTAGTATAGGCTATTTTAGAGTCCGTATGTGGGGAACAAGAGATAGGTTAGTTTCGACCCTCCACCAAGGGCCACGAAATTCTCCCTCCTCCATATATACAGCCCTTTAGGGCACCGCTTAGACTTTGGGTTTGTTTAGATCAAAAGTTCATAGCTGCAACTTCACAGATTTCGCTTGTGTTCAACCATGCATAAAGGCGCCACTGTAACCCCACCTTGATCAATAAAGCTTTCATCTTATATTCGCAATATCCAGATTGCAATCTCGCTTCTTGCTTGTTCTTCGCTTGTCGCAGAAATAGACCTCGTGGTCGTTGATCGTGTTCAAGGGTCAATAACCTCTCGAGTTGGTTTAGCGACATTAATGCGCGACGCCCCGCATCAGAGTCGGATCACAAAGTCGATTCCACCAAAGCGAATCCACCATCTCATCGAAAGACGGACACCTTTGCCTCTATCAAGTGGTATCGATTTCCGTGTTTCGGTGAGATTTTACGTTTTCAGTTTAGAACGAGTCCTGCTTCATACCTATAGTCCACGAAAAAGCCACAAAAAATTAGGGTTAGTTCATCTATCCAACCACCGAGCTTTGCATAATCTTTTCAGATGCATTGTTGAATGCGGTTGCATCGTCGCGGTCTAGTTGCTGGTCTTAGAGTCTAGTCTTTAGAGTTTCGAGTTCGGGTCATAAGTTGTCACGCTGCCACACCATTATCATCGCTCTACCATCTACCACCACCGCTATCCGCCACCGATTCAATCAGATCCATATACCACCACCGCCATATACCACCACCGCTATACCACCACCATATATCCACCACCAATCCGAAGTTCCTTGCATATTAGGTTTGCTGGATCCATCTAATTTCCGATCTATGTTTCCTTGTCTGAGTAGGTTTCGATTCCAGCACTTTTGTCATTCAGAAGAGGTTGGTTTCAAAAAAAAGCAGCAAGACGGACAAAAAATTTTCCGCTATCCTATTTTAGGTGTTATAAGAGCCAAAGTCTCCTCATCAAGAGCAATCATCACACGAGATTTGCATTCTCTCAAAATGTCCTCTTCCTTACAACGCATTTACAAATAATATCACTTGTGCCCGCTGACGCCTATGAAGAAGAAGAGCTCGTGCGTGCCCCAGTGTGCTCTGGCGATAGTGGTGGTTGTGCTCGCTTGTATCAATGTTGAGGTGGCACCAAGGAGGTGATGGTGCAAAGGAAGTAGATGATGCACGGTGTCCACGATGAAGGTCGATCAGAAAAAGAAGGCCAATGCTCGTCGATCCTGACTTCACGCTCAGCTTACAAGCAAGATGGAATAAACGAAAGGATATTATTATAATCCTATAGTCTAGAATGGCCTGAATCTCTATTTAATCCACCCAAAACGCAAGCATAGCTTCATTCTCCTCAACAATACCACATCTAATCAAGCCGCTTTGTAATTCCCGATAATATTCTTCTACAGAATTTTTTCCTTGTCTTAAGCGCTGCAATTTTGAAGTAATTCACGCGATAATAGTGGAACCCAACTAGCACGCATAGCAGTTTTCAAAAAGCCCAAGTAGCTGAACAGATATAATTCAATGTTCGTTCACCACCAAACACATGCAAAGCTAGAAAGCACAAACAAAGAGCAGAACACGCCTCTCCTCGGATATTAAACATGTAAATCGTTGTTCAGTTTCTAACTCCCAAGTAAGATATATATCAGGAACATATCTACCCTCAAATGGTGGAATATTCAATTTCTCGCTTAGGAGATGGTCATGATCTCTAATTCGTGAGGGGGAGCCTTAACATTGCCATTATTTGCATGACTAATTCGGTGGTTAGGAAATGGGTATTGCATCGGTTCGATAAGTTTATAGGTGCAGCCATGGTTGTGGAAAAACGCGAGCAATTCATCAAACTTATATCGCTTTGTTTCAAACGCCTTCTCAATGCCATCTATCTTCTCCATGGCCTCACAACTGCTTTACCACATCTTGCACTGGCCCAATCATCATTTGATGAAACTTATCATGTAGCTATTTGTTTGTCATCGTTCTCCAATCGCCTCATCGCCCGTGTTCGCAATGGTTAGCAAGATAGAAACACACAAGAATATGATCCTACGACTACTAGGAAGTGGTGGTGGTGTGGTGGAGTGGTGGACAATCACAAACTGCGAAGCAAATCTCAAATTTACCGCCTACTCAAGAAGTTAGGTGGTGATCGGCAACCGCTAGAAGTCAAACTCTCAAAGCTTGGCTATAGCGACATTGTGGAGAATCAAACGCACGAGATGTATGTGGAGCGAAGGCTTATAATATGGTAGCAAAAGGGTCAAGAATAATCAAATCAGAGATGCAAAGTTGAATAAACGCCAACGAGGTATCGGTTGGTCCTAGGCTAGACCGTGCTAGAGACGCGAGCCTAGAACACTAATAAATCACGGGCCGCACGTAAACAAAGGAAAAGCACACTGAATTTTTTTTTCGCTTCTTTCTTTTTTTTTGCCGCTATACCGCTTTTTTTAAGTAAAATCACTATAATGGCGTAGTGTCTCAAAACTCTTCCTGTGTCAAATCGAGGATGGGCACGTAAATTTTTTCGACCAATTTTTTTTTTCGACGTCGACCAAATCGAAACGGGTCAAAAAACTTTCTATAACGGCGATCGCCTCAATACGCTTAGAAACACCTAAAATAGGATACGATTTTTTTTATCCCGGCGCTTTGAAAATTTTGGGCCTAAACGGAGGGTGGTTTCCTGACTTTTTTTGGAAAGCAAACTTTTCACGACGCAAAAGATTTGAATCAAACCTACTCGCATAAGGAAACACGATCGAAAACTAGATGGATCCCAAAACAAATCTAATTGCAAGGAACTCTGATTGGTGGTGGATATATGGTGGTAGGATATGGCAGCGGTATATGATGGCGTGGTATATGGATACGGATTCAAGCGTGGCGGATAAGCGTGGTGGTAGATGGCAAGGGCGATGATGATGATGCCGCGGCGTGACAACTTATGACCGTAACTCAAACTCTAAAAGACTAGACTCTAAGACCAAGAATAGACACGCATTTATGCAACCGCAAATTCAACAACGCAAATACGTAAAAGATTATGCAAAGCTCTGATTGGTCTCGATATGATGACCTAACCCTATTTTTTTGGCTTTTTGGACCGTAGGTATGAAGAAGACCATCTAAACTACGAATCAGTAAAATCTCACCGAGCAACCGGAAATCATACCACTTGATAGAGGCAGAGGTGTCCGCCTTTCAAGGAGATGGTGGATTTCGCTTGGTGGAAGTCGACTTTGACGATCCGACCACTTAGCGTGGCGAGACGCCGCTACTTAGCAATCGCTAAACCAACTCCGAGAGGTTATTGACCACGCCGAGCACGATCAACTCCGACCACGAGGGTCTATTTCCAGCAAGCGAAGAACAAGCAAGAAACCGAGATTGCAACTGATATTGCATATAAGATGAAAGCTTTATTGATCAAGGTTCTGGACGCTTTGTCCGTCGTTGAACACAAACGGCACGCTGGTTGCGTACCATGCATTTTGATCTAAACAAAACCCAAAGTCTAAACGCGTTCCTAAGGGCTGTATATATGGAGGAAGAGGAGAATTTCGTGGCCCTTGGTGGAGGGGTCCAAACTAACCCTATCTCCTGCTTCCCCACACATACCGACTTAAAAATAGCCTATACTAATGTATTTCGAAATTACATGGGTCTGCCCAATAATAAGGTGACGAAGACCTAGAATAGCCTCCGACGAAATTTATGAAGTGGCATCTTGTATATTTCGTCCAAGGCTTCATGCACTCATTATGGTGGCTTCAAAGTCCGAAATCATCACTTGTAACTCCATTCTTGTCCCCTTGCGCATGCCATCATCTTCATGCTTGTTCTTGCTCCAATGTTCATCCTTCTCCAAGCTAGGCCCTTCATTTGTAAGCAAAACAAATGTATCCAATTTAGGCAGATCATATTCTCATGAACATTAGAATCATTACCAAGAAACGAAAGTACCGGTAATTTAGTTGCGGCGCGAGCTCTAGTAATTGGTCCAAGATGTATAGCACAGGGCTGGGGTAAAATGGTATTGAGTCCTCATCAGTCCGGATGATCCCAGGGCCCGGATGATCCTGGACGGCGCCTGACGTCCCTGCCTTCAAACCCCATCTTCTTCTTCTCCTTTCTTCCCTTCTTCCATGCTTGGCCTTGGTCCTGGATTTCCTTGGCCATCCTGGTTGTACCGAGGTATACAAGGTCCACGCATGAGGTAGTAGCCATGTCTCATATGCGGAAAGTGACGGTTCAAGAGGAGTGAATTCATTGGTCCGATGGCGATAGTCGAGGTCTCATCTTATGTATCCTTGGGGCTTGGAGAGTAGTCGAGTGTATATGGGATGAACGTGGATGCCCGCATCATATCCCCCCTTGGGAAAGATCCACCTGGATCGTGATCCTCATTACCATGGAACGGTGTCGGACGGACTTGTAGGACGTAGGGGAAGGCATTAGACCCAAGTACTCCAAGGTGTCTCCTGATGTGGTACATGCAAAATGATCAAACAGTAAAGTACACTTGGAAATACAATGGTTAGCGACACAAAGTGTCCATCAATTAAGCAAGAGTCCGTATTAATGGATAGTGATGACAAAGCGCATGAAGCTTATCAAGATGATATAGAATGATTTGCAAAGCATTCATGTGATAATTAGCATGGTGCACAAAGCGACAAATTCTACCATTGTGCAAAATGATGTCATAGAAGGACGGTTCATCAATAGCATGAATATGGCAATGGATGCTCAATATGTGGAAGCTATCATACAATTGATGGTGGACAATATGATCATGATGTATGAATATGCCATCAAGGAAGATCACAACAAATTTGCTAAGGAAGTGAACAAGCTCTTATATCATGGATGACATGGAAATAGATGCAACAAGGCA
>JAHHZJ010005132.1:0-14422 GCA_021437245.1 Aegilops speltoides | reverse complement strand
AAGCTTTATTGATCAAAGGGGTTCGGGACCTTTGTCCGGTCCGAACACAAACGGGCACGCGGTTGCAGCTATGGCTAACTTTGATCTAAACAAAACCCAAAGTCAAACGGTGCCCAAGGGCTGTATATGGAGGAAGAGGGGTGAATTTGTGGACCTTGGTGGAGGGGTCCCAAACTAACCCTATCTCTTGTTTCCCACAACGGACTCTAAAAATAGCCTATACTAATGTATTTCGAAATTGCATGGGCCTGGCTCAATAATAAGGTGACGCAGCACCAGAACAGCCTCCGGACAAATTTATGAAGTGGCATCTTGTATATTTTGTCCAAGGCTTCATGCACTCATTATGGTGGCTTCAAAGTCCTAAATCATCACTTGTAACTCCATTCTGTCCCTCTGCATGCCATCATCTCCATGCTAGTTCTTGCTCCAATGTTCATCCTTTCCAAGCTAGGCCCTTCATTTGTAAGCAAAACAAATGTATCCAATTTAGGCAGCATCATATTCTCATGAACATTAGAATCATTACCAAGAAACGAAAGTACCGTAATTTAGTTGAGGCGCAGCTCTAGTAATTGGTCCAAGATGTATAGCAGCAGGGCTGTGGGTGTAACAATTGTATTGATGTCCTCATCATCCTCCCTTCTTGAAATGAAGTCGCCCTCGATTAAGTTCATCTTCCTCACCCAAATATGGCTTCAAATCTGAATGTTAAAAGTGGACTAACCCCAAAATCGAGGCAGCCCAAGTTTATCTGCAATATCATTTACTTTCTCCAACACCTTAAAGGACCAGCAAGACGTGGTAGATTAGCTTTGATTTGCGAAATCAGAAATCTATCCTACGCAAATGTAACCAAACAAGATCTCCGTGTGCAAACACAACATGTTTTCTACCCTTATCTCCAGAAGTTTATATTTAGCATTCATACGCTCAATGTTTTCCTTAGTTAACTCATGCATTTTTAAAATCAATTCAGCATGTTCTTTAGCATCAAAATTAACCTTCTCCAAGATGGAAGAGGCAACAAATCAATAGGTGCACAGGTAGGAAACCATATACAACTTCAAAAGGGCACATCTCAAGAGTAGAATGCAATGAACATTATAAGCAAATTCAATATGAGGCAAGCATTCCGATGAGGACATCAATACCATTGTTACACCCACAGCCCTGCTGCTATACATACGGACCAATTACTAGAGCTCACAAGACGCCAACTAAATTACTGTTACTTTCTTTTGGTAATGATTCTAATGTTCATGAGAATATGATGTCTTTAAATGGATACATTTGTTTTGCTTACAAATGAAGGGCCTAGCTTGGAGAAGGATGAACATTGGGGCAAGAACACACATGGAGTTGATGGCATGCAAGGGATCAAGAACGAGTTACTAGTGATGATTTCAGGACTTTGAAGCCACCATAAGGAGTGCATGAAGCCTTGGACGAAATATACAAGATGCCACTTCATAATATTCGTCCATAGGCTATTCTAGGTGCTCACCTTATTAGTGGGCCAGGCCCATGTAATTTCGAAATACATTAGTATAGGCTATTTTAGAGTCCGTATGTGTGGGAACAAGAGATAGGGTTAGTTTGACCCTCCACCAAGGGCCACGAAATTCACCCCTCTTCCTCCATATATACAGCCCTTAGGGCACGCTTAGACTTGGGTTTTGTTTATATCAAAAGTTCGCCATAGCTGCAACTTCAGCATTCGCTTGTGTTCAACGACTGCATAAAGGCGCCACGTAACCCCACCTTGATCAATAAAGCTTCATCTTAAATTGCAATATCCAGATTGCAATCTCAGCTTGCTTGTTCTTCGCTTGCTCGCAGGAAATAGACCCTCGTGGTCGTTGATCGTGTTCGCGTGGTCAATAACCTCGGAGTTGGTTTAGCGACATATATGCTGACGCTCGCACGTCAGAGTCGGATCGCCAAAGTCGACTTCCACCAAAGCGAATCCGCCATCTCATCGAAAGACGGACACCTCCGCCTATCAAGTGGTATCAGATTTCCGTGTTGCTCGGTGAGATTTTAGCTTTTCGTAGTTTAGATCGAGTCTGTTCTTCATACTACAGTCCACTAAAAAGCCAAAAAATTAGGGTTAGGTCATCATATCCGAACCAACTGAGCCTTTGCATAATCTTTTTCAGATTTATGCTTGTTGAATTTGCGGTTGCATCGCGGTCGAGTTGCTGGTCTTAGAGTCTAGTCTTTAGAGTTTCGAGTTCGTCATAAGTTGTCACGCCGCCGCACCATCATCATCGCCTGCCATATACCACCACCGCTGCCATATACCACCACCTGCATATACCACCACCATATATCCACCACCAACCGAAGTTCCTTGCATATTAGGGTTGTTTTCGATCCATCTAGTTTTCCGATTCGTTTACTTGTCTCGAGTAGGTTTCGATTCCAGCAATCTTTTGCCGTCCAGAGAAGAGGTTGGTTTCAAAAAAGAGTCCGAAACCACCTCCGCTTAGGCCCAAAATTTTCCAAAACGCACGGATAAAAAATTTTCTCGCTATCCTATTTTTAGGTGTTTTAAGCGTATTGAGCTACCGCCAGATAGAAAGTTTTTTGACCGCTTCATTGGGTCCGGCAAATAAAAAAATTGTCGAAAATTTCGTGCTCATCCTGCCTTGACTGGAAGAGTTTTGAGACACTCGCCATTATAGCGATTTTCGCAAAAAAAAAGAGCAGCGAAAAAAATCAGCAAAAAAAGAGCAAAAAAATTTCAGAGTGTGCTCCTCCTTGTTTACGCAGCACCGGATTTTGTTAGTGTTCTAGGCTCGCCTCTAGCACGGTCAGCCTAGACCAGCACAGACTGCTGCTGAGCGCTTATTCAACTTTGCATCTCCGAATTGATTATTGCGACCTTTTTTACTACCATATTATAAGCCTTCCCAGCCCACATACATCTACGCTGCATGCTTGATTCTCCCCGTAATCGCTATAGCCAAGCTTTGAGAGTTTTGTCTACAACGGTTGCCGATCACCGCCTGGGTAAGAACTGTAAGAATTTGAGATTTGCTTGACGGATTTGTGATCGTCCACCACACCACCACCACCACTTCCTAGTAGTCCAGAGGATCATATTCTTGTGTGTTTCTATTATGCTAACCATGGCAGGACCACTGTCGATTTAGACGATTGGGAGAACTGACTAACAAACAGCTACATGATAAGTTTCAGAAATGATGATTGGACAGTAAGACGTGATAAACAGATTTGACGAGGCCATGGAGAAGATAGATGGCATTGAGAAGACGCTTGAAACAAAGCTTGATAGCAAGTTTGATGAATTGCTCTGCTTTTCCACAACCACCGCCGCTGCACCTATCGCACCTCTCGAACGACAACAACCACGCCCTTCCGAATCAAGATGGACGAGCTCAGGTTCCTCTTGAGCCAGACAAAATTCTGTGCCGCCGCTACTATCACGTGGTGCTTTTGGCCTCGCATCGCTGCCGGTACCGAGGAGGATGATTATGTGGAGATTACGAGGAGGAGGTTGATCAACATCGTAACCACGGCAACCACCAGACCACAACCACCAGGTCGCCCACATGCAAATAATGGCAATGCTAGGCTCCTCAGTACGAGATCATGACCATCTCCCTAAACCTGAAATTGAATATTCCACCATTTGAGGGTAGATATGTTCCGATATATATCTTACTTGGGAGTTAGAAATCGAACAACGATTTACATGTTTACAATATCCCGAGGAGAGACGGTTCTCGTCATTGCTTTGTGCTTTCACTAGCTTTGTATGTGTTTGGTGGTCTCAACATTGTAGATTATATCCTGCTCCAGCTACTTGGGCTGCTTTGAAAACTGCTATGCGATTCAGGTTCCACCATATTATCAACGTGAATTACTTCAAAATTGCAGCGCTTAAGACAAGGAAAAATTCAGAGAAGAATATTATCGGAATTACAAACCGGCTTGATTTAAAGAAATGTGGATTGGAAGGAAGAATAAACAATTTGCAGGCCTGGGGATTAAATAGAGAAGATTGAAACCAAATTTAGAAATAAGGATTTTTTATCCACCGCCCTTATTCCATCTTGCCAAAAAGCCTTTAACGTGGAAGTCGTTCCCGACGGCAAATTGGGGCGGGCCGCACTAACCTTTTTTCTCGCCCAAGTTCCGGACCTTATTATGGGGAAACGGGAAATTATCAACTTTCCACCGCAACCACCACCTCCTTAAACCACCTTCCCCCAATCAAAAAGGTGCACCAACCAACCAACCATCTCCCTAAACCTGGAAATTGTTTCCCCATTTGGGGAAAGCCCAAATATTTATTTGGGAAGAAAGGGAAAAACATTTTATGTTTAAAATCCCAAAATTCTCCGCGCGTGTTTCAACAGGATGGTTTGGGTTGGTCCGCTTGTGATTATATTGGGAGTTTTGGGCCTTTTTAAAATGAGGAACCAGGTTAATATTATCAAGGAAACCAAAACAGGCTTGCAAGGAAAACAGTAGAAGTTTAGTTTCAAACCGGTTTTGAGTGGTTTGGAAGTTAACAAGCTTGAGCCTTTTCGGGGATTAAAAGGGTTCCAATTTAACAAAGGATTTAAAAAACGCTTTTATTTCAAAGGCCAACAATAGATGGAGGGCTTGCCAACAAACTTTTCTGCATGAATTGGAAAAGGCTATCTCTTCCACAAGCCACATCCACCTCCTTCAAACATCCAAGGTTCAAAAAGCTGCCAAAAATTGAAGGACACCTGGTCCGGGTCTTTTAGGGACCAACAAAGTGATTTATTTGTTGTGGGAAGGGACCTTTTGCAAGAATGTTCCCTTGTTTACCTTGGGTAGACCCTGGAATTTGATAAAATTTGGTTTAACCATGGAGGAAACAATAGAATTTTGTTCATAAGGAAAAAATTCTTTGCCTTCCTATGAATTTTAGTTCCAATTTTTGAAAGTGTATTAAAAGCTAAAAGCAAAACGAGGAAAATAAAAGGGAGTTGGAAAAACGATTGTGGTAAAAGAATTTGGGAGCCAACAACTTGGCCTAATAATTAAACCATCTTACGCCCTTTTCAAATTTAAAAAGGAAAAGGTGCATGTTTCTTTGACCAAATCTGATTATTTGATTGGAGTGGATTTTGGCAAATTTCTTTTATTTGCCATGGCTTTGTTTGCAAAAGGGCAATTATTTTTCATTAAGGATTTTCCTTTTTTCCCCGCTTCATCCATTTTGAAAGAGTTTTGGAGCTTTTAAACAAAAGAAGGTGAGGAAAACCAATTCAGGGAATTGAGCAAACAAATTGAAACCTAATAATTAAACCTCCCTACCGCAAATTAAAGAAAAGTTTGCTGTTTACTTTGCCACCAAATTTATTATAGCTAATTTTGGCCTTTTGCTTTCCTTTTGTGCCAAAAGGATTATTTCACGAAGGTGTTTTTTTTGGGCTTCATAAATTTTGCAATTCGCCACCCTTTCCCAAAGGCTAAGGATACCAAATTGAGGGTTCACAAATTCTTAAATTTGATTTAAAGGGAATACCCATCCAAAATTGGGTTATGGAAATTGGGAGTGGTGAAAAAGGTTTAAAACCCTTAAGTTTGGTTATTATTTAGTGGAAAGGATGGCCTTTGGGTTAATTTAAGGCACCTAATAACTTTCAAGTTAATGAACCCTAATTTTAGGTGTTTCTTGAGAATTTGGGAGGTTTAATTTTAAATTGATTTATGATTTATACCAAAATTCTTTGGGGAAGAAATTTGGAAAAAATTTAAACCTTGTTTTTAATGGTGGTTGCAGCCCTTTTTGGGTTAACCTTAATGCACCTTGTAATGAATTAAGCCAATTTCTTTTCTTGGCTTGTTTTTGTTATCCACGGAATTAAATTTTTAAAGAAATTTGGAAATTTATTGAAGTTGGGCAGCCCAAAACCGGGAAAAGTGAATTTTCCCCTCGTGGTTTCTTTTCTTGGCTAAGGGTTTCCACCATTGGTTGATCCAAGATTAAAAGAAGGATTGGCCGTTTGGGGTCCCAAGTGAAGGAAGTTTCCGGTTTGAAAGATAAGTTGAAATTTGCCCTTTTCCAACCTTCCGATTTTAAAAGAAATTTGGCCTTTTGTTGGGGTAGGGAAGGAAGAAGGTTTTTAATTAAAGATGGAAACCTGTTTATAACTTCCTTTTAAAAGACCTTTAGCTTGAATTATCTATTTGGAAAAGGAATTAAGGTTTGTTATTTAAAAATGGCAAACCCATTTTTATTTTCCCCAAAAAATTTTATACCTTCTGGACATTAATTTGGCAATTAAAAGAATTAAACTTTGTTCTGAATCTTTGGGTTAACATTGAGACTTTCCCTTATGTCATTAAACACAAGAAGGGTAAAGAAAATGTTTTGGATGCATTGTCTGTCCTTTATATTTATGCCACAACTTCCAAAATATTTGGTTTGAGACCATCAAAGATCAATATGGATGATGCTGATTTTAAAGATGTATTTAATTGTAAAGAAGGTAGAACATGGAACAAGTTGTTATTAATGATGGATTTGCTTGCTTAACAAGTTATGCATTCCAGCTTAAGTCTGCTTCCTTTTTGTTGTTGCAGGAGGCTTAGGAGGAGGACTAAGGATATACTAGCTACACATTTTTTTGGCCAAAGATGAGACGGATGGGCTTTTATTGCTCCGCAACATGTCGCTAAGTCACGACTCAATCCTCATGGTTTTATATGCCTTTGCCTTACTCTAGTGTTCCTTGGGAGGATATTCTATGGACTTTGTTTTAGGTTTACCCCAACAAAGAAGGGAGGGATAGGCTATTTGTTGGGGATAGATTCTAAAAATGGCAAATTTTATACCATGTCAAAAGCATGATGCTGTTAATGTTGCTGATTTGTTCTTTCGTGAAAATTATTCGCCAATTGGTGCCAAATACTATTGTTTCAGATCGTGATACTAAATTTCTTAGCCACTTTTTGGAGATGTTTATGGGCTGTTGGGGACTAAACTACTTTTTAGTACCACTTGTCACCCCCAAACCGATGGAAAAACTGAAAGGTCAATAGAACATTGTCTACTATTTAGGGCTGTTTTGAAGAATAATAAGAAAATGTGGGAAGAATGTTTGCCCTATATTGAATTTGCTTATAATCGCTCATTGCATTCTACTACTAAGATGTGCCCTTTTGAAATTGTGTATGGTTTCCCACCCGGCACCTATTGATTTTTTTCTTCCATCTTCGGAGAAGGTTAATTTTGATGCCAAAGAACGTGCTCAATTGATTTTAAAAATGCATGAGTTAACTAAGGAAACATTGACGATGAATGCTAAATATAAACTTGCTGGAGATAAGGGTAGAAAACATGTTGTGTTTGCACCGAGATCTTGTTTGGTTACATTTTGGTAAGGATAGATTTCCCGATTTTAAATCAAAGCTAATGCCACGCGTTGGGGTCCCTTTAAAGTGTTGGAGAAAGTAAATGATAATGCATATAAACTTGAGCTGCCGCAGATTTTGGGGTTAGTCCCATTTTAACATTGCAGATTTGAAGCCATATTTGGGTGAGGAAGATGAGCTGTCGCCGAGGACAACTTCATTTCAAGAAGGGAGGATGATGAGGACATCAATACCATTGTTACACCCACAGCCCCTGCTGCTATACATACCGGACCAATTACTAGAGCTCAAAGACGCCAACCAAATTACTGTGTACCCGCTTTTGGTAATGATTCTAATGTTCATGAGAATATGATGTTAAAGGATACATTTGTTTTGCTTACAAATGAAGGGCCTAGCTTGGAGAAGGATGAACATTGGGGCAAGAACACACATGGAGTTGATGGCATGCAAGGGGATCAAGAACGGAGTTACTAGTGATGATTTCAGACTTTAAGCCACCATAAGGAGTGTAAGCCTTGGACGAAATACAAGATGCCACTTAAATATTCGCCCATAGGCTATTCTAGGTGCTTCCACCTTATTAGTGGGCCAGCCCATGGTTTCGGAAATACATTAGTATAGGCTATTTTAGAGCCGATGTGGGGAAACAAGAGATAGGGTTAGTTTGACCCTCCACCAAGGGCCACGAAATTCACCCCTCTTCCTCCATATATACAGCCCTTAGGGCACCGCGGGGTTTTGTTTAGATCAAAAGTTCCCATAGGTAACTTCGGCATTTCGCGTGTTCAACAACCGATGGCGCCACGTAACCCCACCTTGATCAATAAAGCTTTATCTTAAATTCGCAATATCCAGATTGCAATCTCAGCTTGCTTGTTCTTCGCTTGTCGCAGGAAATAGACCTCGTGGTCGGGATCGTGTTCGCGTGGTCAATAACCTCGGGTTGGTTTAGCGATTGAAGGCGCGCGTTTCGCACGTAGGTCGGATCGCCAAAGTCGACTTCCACCAAAGCCGAACCGCCATCTCATCGAAAAGGGACACCCCGCCTCTATCAATTCCTCCCACATTTTCTTATTATTTTCTTTAGCCTTAAGATAGTAGACAATGTTCTATTGACTACTTTAGTTTGTCCATCGCTTTGGGGTGACAAGTAGTACTAAAAGCAGCTTAGTCCCCAACTTAGCACATAAACATCTCCAAAAGTGGCTAAGAAATTTAGTATCACGATCAAACAATAGTATTTGGCACACCATGCTTTAATAATTTCAATGAAAAGAACAAATCAGCAACATTGACAAAGATCATCGCTTTTATGACATGGTATAAAGTGTGCCATTTTTGAATCTATCCACGACAACAAATATGCTATCCTCCCTTCTTTGTTCTAGGTAAACCTAAAACAAAGTCCATAGAATATCCTCCCAAGGAACACTAGGTACAGGAAAGGCATATATAAACCATGATGATTGAGTCGAATTTAGCTTTTTGACATGGTAGCGAGCAATAAAACGCCAACATCCCGTCTCATCTTTGGCCAAAAGAAATGTGTAAGCACGTCCTGCCTTTTCACGCCAAAGTGTCCCATTAGTCCTCCTCCATGCGCCTCCAACAACAAAAGATTTAACGGAGCTAGCTGGAATGTATAGTTTGTTAGCACGGAACACAAATCCATCATTAACGGCTAAACTTGTTCCATTGTTCTTCCTTTTACAATTCTGCAATACATCTTTAAAATCAGCATCATACACATATTGATCTTTGATGGTCTCCAAACCAAATATTTTGAAGCCGTTAGAAAGATAGAAGACGAGACAATGCATCAAGGAATAACATTTTGATGAGGACATCAATACCATTGTTACACCCACCCCCCCGCTAACCACATACCGGACCAATTACTAGAGCCAAACGCCAACTAAATTACTGTGTACTTTCGCTTTTGGTAATGATTCTAATGTTCATGAGAATATGATGTGCTTAAATTGGATACATTTGTTTTGCTTAAAATGAAGGGACTAGCTTGAGAAGGATGAACATTGAGCAAGAACAAGCGTGGAGATGATGGCATGCTAAGGGGACAAGAATGGAGTTACAAGTGATGATTTTGACTTTGGCCACCATAATGAGTGATGAAGCCTTGGACGAAATACAAGATGCCACTTCATAAATTTCGTCCAGAGGCTATTCTAGGTGCTCCCACCTTATTATTGGGCCGGCCCATGTAATTTGAAATACATTAGTATAGGCTATTTTAGAGTCCGTATTGTGGGGAAACAAGAGATAGGGGTTTCACCCTCCACCAAGGGCCACGAAATTCAACCCCTTCCTCCATATATACAGCCCTTGGGTACCGCTTCTTTGGGGTTTAGATCAAAAGTTCGCCATAAGCTGCAACTGCTCTTTCGCTTGTGTTCAACGACTGCCAAAGGCGCCAAACCCCACCTTGATCAATAAAGCTTATCTTATATTCGCAATATCCCATTGCAATCCGCTTGCTTGTTCTTTTGTCGCAGGGAAACACCTGTGGGTCGTTGATCGTTCGGCGGGTCAATAACCTCCGGAGTTGGTTTAGCGATTTAAGGCCGACGCCCTCCGACGCTCGAGTCGGATCGCCAAAGTCGATTTCCACAAAGCTTAAATCCACCATCTCATCAAAGACGGGACACCTTTGCCTCTATCAAGTGGTATCGATTTCCTGTTGCCGTGAGATTTTATTTGGTTTAGATCAGTCCGTTCTTCATACCCAACCAAAAAAGCCAAAAAATTAGGGTTATCAATCCCAACCAATCGAGCCTTTGCATAATTTTTCAAGGGAATTTGGCGGTTGCATCGCCGGTTTAGTTGCTGGTCTTAGAGTCTAGTTTTAAGAGTTTTGAAGGTTATGGTCTGTTGCCGCCCGCCGCCACCATCATCGCCTTGCCATCTACCACCACCGCTTATCCGCCACCGTCAATCCGACGATATACCACCACCGCCGCCAATATACCACCAACCTGCCATATACCACCACCGTAATCCACCACCAACCGGTTCCTTGTATTAGGTTTGTTTTCGGATCCATCTAGCCTTTGGCCGTTCGAGTAGGTTTCGATTCCAGCAAATCTTTTGCCGTCTTAGAAGAAGGTTTTTCCAAAAAAAAGAGTCCGAAAACCCCGCGGGCCCAAAATTTTCCAAAAACGCATTTAGATAAAAAAATTTCTGCTATCCTATTTTAGGTGTTTTCCGCATTGAGCCCCGTTAGAAAAGTTTTTTGACCCGCCTTTTTGGGTCCGGCAATAAAAAAAAAATTTTGGTCGAAAAAATTTCGGCCCATCCCGCCGGCTTGACCTCGAAGAGTTTTGAGACACTCGCCATTATAGTGATTTTTCAAAAAAAAAAAAAAAAGAGCGAAAAAAAAGAGCAAACAAAAATTTTCAAAGGTTTTTCCTTTGTTTACGCAGTACCTGATTTTGTTAGTGTTCTAGGCTGCCTCTAGCAACCGGCCCAGCCTAGACCAAAGACGACCGCTGGAGCGCTTATTCAACTTTGCATCTCTGATTTGATTATTGCCAACCCTTTTTGCTACCATATTATAAGCCTTCCCAGCTCCACAAACATCTACGCCCGGCTTGATTCTCCCCGGTAATCGCTATAGCCGCTTTGAGAGTTTTGACTACAACGGTTTATCACCACCGCCGCCGGGTAAGAACCGTAAGAATTTGAGATTTTCACGGAGGACAGCCCACCACACCACCACCACCACTTCCTAGTAGTCTAGGATCATATTTTTGTGTTTCTATTTGCTAACCATCAGGAACACAGCCGGAGAGACTGATTGGGAGAACTCGACAAACAAACAGCTACATGATAAGTTTCAGAAAATGATGATTGGACAGTGCAAGATGTGGTAAACAGATTTGACGAGGCCATGGAGAAGATAGATGGCATTGAGAAGACGTTGAAACAAAGCTTGATAGCAAGTTTGATGAATTGCTCCGCTTCCAACCAACCCCGCTGCACCTATCGCACCTCTGAACGACAACAACCACGCCCTTCCGAATCAGTATGGACGAAGCTCACGTTTCCTCTTGGCCGGACAAAATTTTCCCAGCTAAATCAATGCTTTTTTGGCCCTCCCACGTTGCGCTGGTACCGAGGAGGATGATTATGGGAGATTACGGGAGGAGGTTGATCAACATCGAATCTGGAACCACCAAAGACCACAACCACCCCCAACATGCAAATAATGGCAATGTTAGGGCTCCTCAGTAATTAGATCATGACCATCTCCCTAAACTGAAATTGAATATTCCACCATTTGAGGGTAGTTTGTTCCTTTATATCTTACTTGGGAGTTAAAACAACAACGATTTACATGTTTACAATATCCCGAGGAGAGACGGTTTTCGCCGTGCTTGTGCTTTACCAGTTTGTGTTTGGTGGTCTGAACATTGTAGATTATATCCTGCTCCAGCTACTTTGGGGCTTTGAAAACTGCTATTGATCGTTGTTCCACCATATTATCAACGTGAATTACTTCAAAATTGCAGCGCTTAAGACAAGGAAAAAATTTGGAGAAGAATATTATCGAATTGCAAAGCTTGATTAGATTGGTATTGTTGAGGAGAATGAAGCTATGCTTGCAGCTTTCTCGGTGGATTAAATAAGAGATTCAGACCATTCTAGACTATAAGGATTATAATAATATCACCTGCTTATTCCATCTTGCTTGTAAAGTTGAACGTGAAGTGCGGATCGATGTGCATTGGCCGCCAACTAACTTTTCTCGAGGTCCACCTTCATCATGGACACCACCGCATCATCACTTCCACCGCACCATCACCTCCTTCAAAGCCACCTCCAACCGTGATAAAGAAAAGGCACAACCACCACTATTCCGCCAAGAGCACACCCCGGGCCTAAAGAGCTCTTCTTCCATGGCCAAAGTGGCAACAAAGTGATATTATTTGTCGTTTGTAAGGGAAGAGGACATTTTACAGAATGCAAATCTCAGCGCAGATGATTGCTATGGAGGATGGTGGGGGGAGTCCGCTAGTGACTATGATGAGGAGACTTTGGCTCTTATTACACATGAGGAACACGGTGAGATGATTTATCATGAGACAATACATGGCTGGAAGATGCCGACAGGTATGAATGTTTAGTTGCTCAACGGTTTTGAGTGTAGGTTACACAAGCTGAGCAAAATCAGAGGCATAATTTGTTCCATACAAAAGGAGTTGTGAAGGAACGCTCTATTTTGGCCATCATAGATGGAGGGAGCTGCAACAACTTGGCTAATGGAGATGGTGGAGAAGCTATCCTCACCACAAGACCACATCCACATCCTTACTACATCCAATGGTTCCAACAGCGGCAGGTGAAGGTAACACGATTGTTCAGGTGCATTTTAGTATCTCTACATATGCTGATTATGTTGATTGTGTGGTACCTTGCAAGCATGTTTTGTTACTTGTAACCATGGCAATTTGATAAAAATTTGTAACCTTAGAAACAATCAAGATACTTTGTTCATAAGGATAAAAATATTACTTTGCTTCCTATGACTTGAGTCCATTTTGAAAGATGATATTAATAGAGCTAATAAAGCAAAACAGAGAAAAATAAGAGGAAAATCAGATTGTGGCAAAAGAATTTGAGCAAACATGAAGCCTAATAATAAACCATCTAAGTTTTTGAAATTAAATTGAAAAGTATGTTTACTTGCCACCAAATCTGATATTGATGAGCTAGATTTTGGTAAATCTATTTGCTATGCTTTTGTGTGCAAAGAGGCATTATTTTCATTCGAGGACGGTTTTTTTGCCCCCTGTCACTAACATTTTGCGGAGTTCGGACGCCTTTCCACAAGACGCCACCGGATTACCACCTATTCGAGGGATTGAGCATCAAATTTTAATTCCCGGTGCATCGTTACCCAACCGGGCACCATACCGACCAATCCGGGAGACGGGGAGATTATGCGCAAGCAGAGCTGTCGACAAAGGTTATATACGGAATCCTTAGTCCTTGTGCTGTTCCTATTATTCTAGTGCCAAAAAGGATGGTACGTCAATGTGTGTTGATTGTAGAGGCATTAATAATATTACTATTCGTTATCGCCACCCTATTCCTAGGCTAGATGATATGTTTGATGAACTTGAGTGGCTCTACAATATTCTCCAAAGTTGATTTGGAGTGGATACCATCAAATTAATGAAATTGGGAGATGAATGGAAAACAGCATTTAAAACTAAGTTTGGATTATATGAGTGGTTGGTCATGCCTTTGGGTTAACTAATGCACCTAGTACTTTCATGAGATTAATGAACTAAGTTTTACGTGCTTTCATTGGACGATTTTGGTAGTTTATTTTGATGATATAGTGATTTATAGCAAATCTTTGGAAGAACATTTGGAAATTTAATGTTGTTTTTAATGCTCAACGGATGCACGCTTGTTTGGTAACCTTGGAAGTGCACCTTTGCACCAATTAGTATCTTTTCTTGGCTATGTTGTTACTCCACGGGAATTGAAGTTGATAAAGCCAAGATTGAAGCTATTGAGAGTTGGCCGCAGCCCAAAACGGTCACAAAAGGTGGAGCCTTTGGCCTCGCTTGGTTTCTATAGGCCTTTTGAGAGATTTCAGCACCATTGCTGCACCTCTAACGAGCTTACAAAGAAGGATGTGCCTTTGTTTGGGGTAACCGATAGGAAGAAGCCTTCACGGTTTATTGAAAGCTTGTTGACACATGCTCCTTTACTCCAACTTCCTGATTTTAATAAGACTTTGAGCTTGAATGTGATGCTAGTGGAATTGGATTAGAGGTGTGTTATTACAAGATGGCAAACCTGTTGCATACTTTTCTGAAAAATTGAGTGGGCCTAGTCTGAATTATTCTACTTATGATAAAGAATTATATGCTCTTGTTCGACTTTAGAAACATGGCAACATTATTTATGGCCCAAAGAATTTGTTATAACTGATCATGAATCTTTGAAACATATTAAAAGTCAAGTTAAACTGAATCGAGACATGCTAAATGGGTTG
>JAHHZJ010005130.1:0-10684 GCA_021437245.1 Aegilops speltoides | reverse complement strand
TAGATAAACTGTAATTAATTAAATTAATTAAAACCTAATCTCTCACCACTACGGGCCCTACCGCTAATTAACCCATTTAATTAGTCTCAAAACCCCGTTAATGCCTCTCGACACGACATGTGGGTCCCACAGACCCACTCGTTCGTTTGATCGTCAACCACCAGCCGACTGCGACATCACTGATGTCATGCTTGGGTCATCGACAATCGCTTTTGGATAATGTTGGAATTAAATAAATAATTAAAATCGTAAAATGATTTAAATCTTTAGAAAATCATATCTTTTAATCCGTGAATCTGATGAAAATACTTTCTACATGAAAGTTGCTCGTAACGACGAGATAATCCGGATACGCAGCTCGCTCGTCCGCCACGCATCCCCTAGCATAGCTAACACGCAATCTTTCCTCCGGTTCACCGGTCCGAACGTGAAACACCGGAATACTTTCCTGATGTTTTCCCCTTCGCTAGATCACCTACTACCGCGATTGGGCACACCTAGCATCGTTATTTGTCATGTCATGCATCAATATGCATATGTTTGCATGGTATTCATTGTTTCTTCCCTCTTTCTCTCCTAGAGACTACGAGACCGACGCTTGTCCCCTTAGCTCGACACGGTGTCGACGACCCTCTCTCTTGCCGAGCAACAGTGCAAGCCCCCTTTGATCACCAGATATCGCCTATTCTCCTCTATACGCTTGCATTAGAGTAGTGTAGCATGTTACGCTTCGCTGATCCTATTCTCGATGCATAGCCCCGACATTGTTGCTACATCTGCTGATACCTTACCCGCAATTCCTAAATGCTTAGTATAGGATGCTAGTTTATCATCATTGGCCCTACATTCTTGTCACCGCCTTTGCTATATTATCGGCCGTGATCACTTGGGGGTGATCACGGTATATACTATACATACATACATACCATGACGGTGACTAAAGTCGGGTCCGTCAAGAGTACCCGCGAGTGATTCACTTGATTAAAGGAAAGGACCTTTGTCCCGACGGCCCTCGGTGGATCTTTGTGGAGCGAGTGGCAGGTTGAGACCACCTAGGCGAGAGGTGGGCCTAGCCTTGATCGGCGTCTGCTGTTGCTTCATAATAACACGCTTAACGAGATCTTGGTATTTGATCTAAGTCCGCCATTTGGTCTATACGCACTAACCATCTACGTGGGAGAAGTTATGGGTATCCCGACGCCGTGGTATCACCAAGCCTTCTTGACGCCAAGAATCGAAGCGGCGCACCGGATTGGAACGTAAGCCCGCACTTGTATTAGGGGCTAGTTTCGCTTCCTGCCCCCAACGCAAGCGTGTGTGCATTGGGCGATGGGCCTGCACCTCTGGGCGCTTTAGGTTTAGACCGCGTCGATTCTCTCTCCAGTTTAGCGGGCTGCGACGTGTTGATCTTCCGAGGCCGGCATGACCCAGAAAGTGTGTGGGCCAAATGACTGCTGTTGGGTTATGTGGTGCACCCCGCAGGGAAGTTAATCTATTCAATAGCCGTGTCCCCAAAAGGACGACCCGGAGTTGTACTCTGACCTTATGACAACTAGAACTCGATACTTAATAAAACACACCCTTCCAAGTGCCGATACAACCCGTGATCGCTTTCCACAGTGCACGAGGAGGATCGCCGGTAGGATTATGCTATGCGATGCACCGAGATGCTACTTGGAGATGCTACTTGAGATGCTACTTGAGGACTTCAATCTACTCTCTTCTATATGCTGAAGACTGAGGTCGCGTGTTTAGTCTTCAGTGATTAGCTATCCCCTCTTATTCGCATTCTCAGCTCACCCACCGATATGGCCCTTTACAATACACATGCATATGTAGTGTATCTTGCTTTAAGTAGTACTTTGATGAGTACTCACGGTTGCTTTCTCCCCTTTTTCCCTTTTCCTTTCTTTCTCGTCAGCAACCTGATGTTGGAGCCCAAGAGCCAGACGCCATCCGACGCATTTACTACTATACGGAGGTGCCTACTACTACGCAGTCCTATTTACCACTGGAGTAGTTTAGGAGGATCTCAGCAGAGGCATGCGCCTCTTTCGATCTCAGATCCCAGCTTTGTGCTAGTCATCTTATGGCAACTTGTATAACTTATGTCAGATTCAGATATTGTTGCTCACGACTGCCTATGATCGAAAGCACTTGTATTCGAGCCCTCGAGGCCCTGTGCTTGTATTATGATGCTTGTATGACTTATTTTACTTTTAGAGTTGTGTTAGGATATCTTCCGTGAGTCCTCGATCTTGATCGACACGCTATGCGGCATGATTAGTGTACGATTAAATCGGGGTGTCGTGGCGGCTAAAGAAGAGCGACAAGCGGCGTCGACGAGGCAAGGGCGGCTAGGTTAGGAGTACGGTGGGTGCTCGAGGTAGGTGAAGAACCTCGACAAGATGATTTAAGACCGGCGCGGACGGGCATTCTCGCGCTTAAGGAGACGGCGCGATACCACGGAGGTCGACGCGTGACGGCGGAGTGGATCTGGGTCGCGTGTATACGTTGCCCGGTGGCGACGAAGGGCGGGCGGTGTCGGGCGACGGGAAGACTGGGCGGCGGGAGATCGCGGTCGGCGCGACACCAAGAGGCGGCGCGGCAGAGGAGTGCAGTTCGTGCAACCGTGGACGGCTCGACGGTGCGGTCAAGGTACACGCTGCACGGCCCGACGGCGACGCAGCCGGCGCGCGAGGGTCGCGCGCCACGGGACGATCAGAGCGGACGGCCTTGGCAACGGTGGACTGCGGCGGTGGCACAACGCTCCGGGGCGACGTAGCGGACAGGGTCGGTGAAGCCGGAGAAGAACCTGTGGCGGCGACGATGCGTCGACGGATGACGCAGCAAGGCATGCGCTCGACCGCGAGGACGCACGAACTCGAGACGATCTTCACGGATTCGCGGAGGCGCGCGCAATGACGGGCCAGTGTCGACCGCGAGATGAGGTGGATCGCTGCCGGTGGAGACGGGTGGCGGGCGGAGTCCGAGATGAAGCCGGCGACGGCGGCGCGTTATGATTGGCGCCGCATGGCACGAGGCCACCGAGTCGTGATGCGAATCTCGTTGAGCAGGCGGACGGCCAGCAGATTGACGGCGGCGCGCGAACGGCGGCGCTAAGGGCCGCCAGATGACGAAGCCGCTGGTTTGAGTAACCGCGGCAGACGCTGGACGACGCGCGAGGCCACTGGGTCGTCATGATCATGGTAGACGCTACGGACGACGCGCGAGGCCGCGGGTCGGTGAAGAAGTCACCGATCGCCGGATTGGAGTAGAGGCACACGGGTCGACGGGCAGCAAGGCGACGCAAACCAATCAAGATTAGATCGAAAACAAAAAGAAACCGACGATCAAGATGACCAATGGAGAGAGATAACCTTGTTAAGGGCTCGAAAAGACTTCTAGGGCAGCCGCCAACACATCCGTGGATTTAACCCTAGGTATGGGCGACGCGTCTCCGGCGGCGGTCGTGGAGGTCACCACCCTGTAGGGCGCTATGGTGCTAAGGGGCGATTAGGGTTAGAACTCGAAACCGATAGCATGTTAAAAGAGAGGAGGATTTGATAATAATTGTTATATGCTTGAGCTTTCACGCAGATATATAGAAAGACAATAATTTATTGTAAATACAAGACATGCCAAAACAAATACTACCTATCTCGCCTTTCCTAATAATCAATATACTCGGCACACGGCCACGCACGTAACCATGGCCGAGCCATGGCCATGGCACGGCCGGCTAGCAGCAGCTGCGATGAGCACATCAGCACGCAGCAATAAAGCAGCAGGAGCAGCGGCAGTGACGACGCTAGGCAGCAGTAGAGCGAGCAGCGGCAGGCAGCGTGCAGGCGGTCGAAGCAGCAGCAAGCAGCAGACAGCAGAAGCAACGCGCGCGCATGCAGTCGAGCACGGCGCGGCTGGCAGGCATGGGCCACGGCGAGCAACGGTGCGGCGTGGCCAGACGAAGGTGGGCGCGGTGCGGGCGGCGAGTAGCGAACGAGCGTACGCAGTAGTAGTAACAGTAACGCAGCAGTGGTAGCAGTGGAGGTGGCCGGAGCAAGATACGATGAGGAACAACGGCGACCGGAGTTCTATGGGGAACGATGGCTACAGGCATGGATCGAGCCAGGGAAGAGCGAGAATCGGGTGAGGACCTCACAGCGATGTCGTAGGCGAGCTCGAGAAGACCGGGGGTGGAGCGAGGGCGCCGAATTTGTCGATGGCGTCGCGGTGGCCGGAGGTTGAAGACGACGTCGAACCCTGCGATCCAGGGGCTCCTGGCTCCAACTGGTGGACATAGTCGAAGGAGTGGATGTTGGTGACGCTCGTGGGCGAGGTGCCTGGGCGCGGAGAGCCTGATGGGCTCGTGGACGCGGAGGCCATGGCGATGCAGGTTCGGCCAAGGGATGCGGGGACGAAAGCGGCACGGGAAAGGGGGAAAAAGGAGAGCTAGGGTTCATCAACACGTCGAAGGGGGTCTTATAGACCGTCGGGGAGCCACGGATGCACGGCGCGTGGACGATCCGTCCATGGACGCACGAGCAACGGCCAGCACCCCACTGATGAACAGGGGTTGAAGATGGGAGCTGGTGGGCTGTGCCTCCACTATTGACATAGAGCCCATCCGCATAGTAGTTAGGTTTCTTCTCCTTTTCCCTTTTTTTTACATTTCTGCTTTGTTTTTCTCTCAATGTTTTGCATTTAATTAGAGCATCAATTGGCTTTTGTAAAATGTGCCACTTGCCACATTAAATACTTTGCAATATTTCGTACTGCCATAAAAAGGTTTGGTGGGCATTTGAATTATTTGGATTTTGCATAAATGCAAATGGATTAAAGGGTTGCTTTGGGCACTATTTTAAATAGGTTAGGGGAATTTTAATATTTCAATTAATATTGGTTCATTCAATACAATTAGTTAGTGAATTTTTGCAATCGGGCAAACTTTTTTGTTTTACCGTTTGAAGAAATAATTATTTGACTTTATTTCAAATTGAATTTGGGTTGAAATATTTCTTAATTATTTTTCTTAGGGCATAATGATGATGACTTGGCATCATTAGTGTGGAGTAATTGTAGCATGATTCTCGGGTGTTACACGGGCCTCTGGACCCGCCATGCGGCATAAGTCAGGTGCACGGCTAAGCCGCCTGCCTTCTGAATACCCCATGTGCACGGGCTCTATTTACCACGTGCACACGCAGCTGCCTGCATGCAGCTATTGAGCTTTGCCCATTTATTGTCATTTCTCCCTACTTACCCCTCATGCCTTGGACCTATATACTCTCCTTCCTCCTCCATTTAGGGATAGCTAAGATTAGATATAGACATTAGAGCTTAGCTCATGTATCTCCCCTGTGGGACTCCTCTTGAGAGAGAAGACTCCATTGGAGTGCAAACCTCCACTTATGGAGAAGGATTCCCAAGTGAATCATTGAGACCTTCTAAGGAGAACGGTTCCCAAGTGAATCATCCGCACTGCTCTCCTAGAGATTTGGATGGACTACCTTATGTTAATTTTGTATACCAAAAATTTCTGAATATTTTGTATATGTAAATGCATGTGTAGAATGTAGAAAATAGTCCAAGAACTTATGTGCCTCTCAAAGACGCACCGATCCAACATTATCTTTCTTTCCAAACAAGGAAAATAAAAGGGTATGTTGAGAGTTTGTTTTATCATTTGGGTGTGAAAATGTGTTTATTGTTTCTATTTCAGAAAAGGAGGTGGTTTAGCCGTTTTTGGGATGACATTTATACTGGAGTTGAACAAATATGGAGATTATTTTTTGACATGTACATCTCGAATGGGGATGGCACTAAGTGCGAAGTACTTTTGTGTTTGGGGAATCAACGGTACATTATGTGGGATCTACTTAGGCTAATTAAACCGCTTGGGTCTCGAGCCGTGGTTTATGGTCGAGATTTTAATGAGGCAATGTGTCGAATGAGCATTTTTCTAAATAAGCGTCTCGCAAACTTTTGGCTAATTTTCGGAGATCTTGTCCGAATGTAATTTATTTGATTTAGGTTTCCATGGAGTTCCTTGGACTTATAATAATAAGCACGTAGGCAATAAAATGTGTAGGTGCGAGTTGATAGAGCGTATGCGTTCCCTCGTGGTCCTCTATTTTTCCTAACGCAAGGTTTCACATATTATCGCCCAGTCGATCATCGCCTCTATTCTTATTGAATTGTTGGTCCACCTCATTCCGACACTTGTTAAACATTTGAAATATGAAGTGTAATCGGGAGAGAGAGGATGTGTTCGAAAGATCAAACTAATCATGTTGGAATAATAGTTTGCCTGTCGCTGATCTCGGGGATGTGGAAACAACTTGGACAAGCCGATGAAGTCTGCTCATGGGTGGAGTAAGGTTCAGATTGGATATCCGCCTAGAAATCTTGAATCTACTCGTAAAAGATTAAATATTCTTTTAAAAGAAACGATCATAGTGCAATTGTGGAGAGGAAGAAAATCCTCGAGAGATGGATGAGCTTTTGATTAAGGAAGAAATCATGTGGAAGCAGAGATCATGTTTGGACAAAATGAAATGAAGGGATAGGAATACAAAAAATTTCATAGGAAGGCCACTTGGAGAGCTAAGAAGAACAATATTTGCTATCGAAGAAGCTTTATGGGTCCCTTACAAATGATTTGGAGGAAATTAAAGGTATCACATACTCATTTTTTAGGGATCTTTAGTCTTATGACTCTAGTGAATCTATCATATTGTTCCGCTTTGAAACCTTTGGTGAATGAGAAATGAATGAAGATCTCTGCAAACATTTCTCTAAACAAGAAATTAGCGATGCTCTTCCAAATTGGGTAGTTAAAGGCCCCGGGCTAGATGGGTTTCACTGGATTTTTTCAGAGGAACCGGGTTTGCTCAAGGAAGATATTGTTTGTGTGCCAAAGCAATTCTTTATTTCTCGAAATATGTTGGAGGATATTAATGATACAACGATTATTGTTATTCCTAAAGTAGAGTATCCTCGGTCGATAAAGTATTTTGACCTATTTATTAGCCTATGTAATGTCATATACAAAATTATCTCCAAGTGCCTTGTTAATAGATCGAGACCTCTCGGATGGTATGATTTCTCCTACCCAAAGTGCTTTTAGCCCGAATATTAATTGTCGATAATGCTCTTATCGCTTTTGAATGTATGCACTCATTGAATACATTGAGAGATTCTTGGGTGAATATTGTGCATATAAGTTGGATCTCACTCACAAGACAAAAAAGTTGATGTCACTAAAGCATATGACCGTGGATTCAAATTCTGAAAATATGCTTCAACGTATGGTTTTGCTCCAATCTAGATCAAGTGGATTATGACTTGTATTACTTCAAAGAAATTCTCTCTTCGCTTAATGGCCACCGCTATATTCCTTTCATCCTTCTCGTGGTCTCATGGCAAGGGATCCATTATCGCCATACATATTCCTTCTGTGGCCGAGGCCTCTCGTTGTTACTTAATGATGCATCGGCAAGAGGGGCTATCCAAGATTTTCGTTGAATGTACATGCTCCGTAAATGGAGAGAGGAGGCTCGAATATTATTCGAAGGCTAATGTTCCTCAGAAAATTAAAAATTTTGCTTGGTGGACTGCCTCTAACAATCTAGTTGTACAAGTTAAGAGAGTAAAACACCACTAAGATATCCTAGGTACGTGCTCGATCCGTGGTGTTGAAGATGAGTCTATTTTCCATGCTTTGGTCTAATTGCCCTAAGGCTTATGCGCATGATGGTGTTGGGGAGGTTTGGAAATTATCGTCAAGAGATCTTAAAATACCGGGCAGTAATCGGTTTCTTATTTTATTGGATCGCTTAAGTTCGCCAGCACAAGAACTACATTCATGTTCTGGAGAGCTTGACACTTGAGGAATGACTTGATCTTTGATAAAGGGAAGGAATCTATCTCGGTCTCGATGAGTTTTGTTCAAAATTATTGGGCTTCATTCTCGTCTTGTCATGCAAACATGTTGATTGAGGTCAGTAGAAAAAGGTAAGGAAGTGGTCGATGGGGTACAACCCATTAATAATGAGAGGAATTGTGTTTCTTGCAGCTCCCACATCAAAATTCTTCAAGATTAATGTTGATGCAAGTTTTGCGGAGGCCCTTAGCGCTATGTAGCATGGGTGTAGTTGTCGAAATCATATTGAAGAAGTTATCATTTCTTCTTAGGATTATATCGGTGCTTGCTTCAACTTCTTGGGATTATATTGGTGCTTGCTTTAGCGCTGAGGAAGCGGAACTTAAAGCGCCCTCTCTAGCCTTTATATCGGTTTCACTCTTCACAAACCCATAATTTTGAAAAGTGACTGTTCTTTTGTGGCTCTTTCTTGCACAGGTCACGCGTGGTTAATCTAAAGAAAGAAACATTGGGTATCTTCAAGATGATGAATTTAAAAGATCTCCAAGATTAACATGAAGGCTAATATATGATGGCGCA
Organism: Aegilops speltoides; assembly: GCA_021437245.1. Lineage (NCBI taxonomy): Eukaryota > Viridiplantae > Streptophyta > Magnoliopsida > Poales > Poaceae > Aegilops > Aegilops speltoides. The sequence goes on along the minus strand of JAHHZJ010005130.1, from coordinate 2,220 downwards.
TGAGATTGCGAAGTTCAGTTTTCATAATAGGTCTGATGATACTTTTATTAATAGTGTTCTGTCCAGTGTGGCAAATGTTGTAACGAATGATTGTATGAATGTTTTAACTATTTAATATATGGTGGGGTTTAAGAAAAAAGGTTATTTTTTGGTTTCTTTGAACCACAAATTTCTCTGTGTATTATCTAATGAAATTTTTAGACATGTAGAGAACACCGTTAAAAAAACATGTAGAAAACATCTATATGTAGCTGTAGAAATGAAATAGTTTTATCAAAACATCTAAAAAAATCTGTTCTTTGAAAAGATCTAGCACACGATGTTCTATCTTTTTCATGATGAGTCATATGCTTGTGACAAAAAAGACATTTTTTTTACTTACGATTGACAGGCTTTTCCAATTGTTGAAAATTCTAGGCTCGCCCAGTGGCCAAATTCCATTAACTGGAACCGGAACCATCCTTGTAAAAAATACTAGAGCAATAAAATGCAGGAGTGTCTCACAAAAGCTTCAATATGTTAGAGACTCCTCCCACAAGTAATCTCCTCCACTCAATACAACAAATAAATTCATCATTCATGTGTAAATGAAAATCGTTAGTTTATTATTAGTACATTATTATCATCTGTTGATTTTGTAATATTAGTAGTGCATCGCTAGTGTAGTTTTTGCTTACTTTGTTTAAACATTTGCTTTTAAATTGATTAGGAATACATGCACGCTAACTAGTAATATAAAATTGTAAACGCAGAACAGTTGAGATGAAAAGGTGGGCTTGAGTGACGCAACAATTGTGTACGAACCGTCAAGTGCTCTACAATATAAAGGGCAGCAGTGTCATGTATCGAAACCTGTTTAGTTTCTACGAATCCCGGCGGCTATGCACTAACTTCATGCAACTTCGTTGCTGAATTGCAATCCAGATCTCTATCGTCAACATGAAAACTCTGCAACTTTCAGCTGCGCTATTTTACAAGTGGAAGTGTTATTCCAAGCATCATGGCGGCCACAGAAAAAAAATCGGCCCTGCTTGCTAGACCGTGTAGTTTCCTGAAGTGAGGTATTGAGCAGAGAGAGGTGGCCCTGCTGCGGATACAGGATGACCAAAATTAAAAGGGTGATTGTACATGCAAGCTGGCCCAAACTTGCAGACTCCATAGCGTTCATAGTATGTGCACACGGGCTGATCCTGCAAATCCAGAGGCCAGATCAGACGCAACAAATACAAACCTACAAAATTAATATAACAATGTTGCCCAAAAAAGCAAAAATAAGCTATAACTATGAAATTCAGAATTAACATGCTCCACTAAATGTCAAAATCATATTTTCTGTCCTTCCGAAACTACATCAAAATATCACAGATTTTCATCTTTATCTAAACATAACAAGGCCATGTATCATGCAAGGTGTTTAGAATAGTGCTTGTGAAAACAAACCGGTTTTTCTTAGGCACCGATCCTTGTTTGTATAGCACAGATGCTCTATAGGAACAAGCACTAGTCTAGTGATTAAGCAAAACTGGTTTATTTTTACAAGCACCTTGCATTGTATTGTCTAACACAACTTAATAAAACAAAAAGAACGAACCAAACAACTTACAGGTCTGAGTGGCAAGCCGAGTGGACTAAGAGCTCCGGCTGTTGGTGGAGGCACAAGTGACCTTGGATGGTGATACTTACACTTGGCCTTGAATTTACAGAACCCACTTTTAACAAAATGTTGACATTCAGGTTGGCCAGGTCTCTGGGTATTCATCAGAGGGCAGTTCTTGATGTCCTGGTACATCTGCTCCCTGTACATAGGATGATTCACAGGAGGAGCTGGAAAATGATGAAAAGAGATTCCAGGAGGGTAATATGGACCTAATGGAACCTGAAAAATACAATTTGAACATTAACTAGATACATTAAGATAAGGTTTCAACATTAAACATATAGATTGGCAAATTGACATGGTAATTTTTTTAATTCATCAGTTCTCACAATACAGTAAGATGATGTATGACGGTGCTAGCGTGAAAGAAGATTTTAATGTCACAAACAGTACCGATAGTCCGATACAAAGGTCTGTAAGTCTGCTAAATGTTACGCTTTCTAAACTCAAGCGAAAAGCAACCTGCAACAGTCGCCAATATCACCTGTTGAGATTTACATGGCAACATGTAGGGCCACCCTACCACTATCCTTTCAAAAAGAGACTACATAAAACCACTTGAG